>JABWTJ010000301.1:1078023-1116647 GCA_016801875.1 Solanum sitiens
GGACGTCCACAAATAATTTTGGCAGTTTTGACGTTGGGATCCCGATCACCCAAAAAATAGTTTACTATAGCACACGAAAAATCATCGAAATAACGGTATGCGAGCTTCGGGGCTATTATGACCTTGAAAATGGATCGAAACGGCCGTGAGGGCCAACCGGATGCATAGATAAGGTCTTCACGGACATCCACAAATAATTTTGGCAACATCGGGATCCCGATCACCCAAAAAATGGTTTACTATAGCACGCAAAAAATCGTCGAGATAGGGGTATGCGCGCTTCGAGGCTATTTTGACCTTGAAAATGGATCGGAATGGCCGTGAGGGCCAACCGGATGCATATACAAGGTCTTCACGGATGTCCACAAATAATTTTGGCAGTTTTGACATTGGAATCCCGATCACCCAAAAAATGGTTTACTATAGCACACGAAAAATCGTCGAAATAGGGGTATGCGCACTTCGGGGCTATTTTGACCTTTAAAATGGATCGTAATGGCCGTGAGGGCAAACCGGATGCATAGATAATGTCTTCACGGACGTCCACAAATAATTTTGGTAGTTTTGACGTCAGGATCCCGATTACCCAAAAAATGGTTTACTACAGCACACGAAAAATCGTCGAAATAGGGGTATGCGCGCTTCGGGGCTATTTTGACCTTTAAAATATATCGTAATGGCCGTGAGGGCCAACCGGATGCATAGACATGGTCTTCACAGACGTCCACAAATAATTTTGGCAGTTTTGACGTCAGGATCCCGATCACCCAAAAAATGGTTTACTATAGCACACGAAAAATCATCGAAATAGGGGTATGCGCTCTTCGGGGCTATTTTGACCTTGAAAATGGATCGTAATGGCCATGAGGGCCAACCGGATGCATAGCCAAGGTCTTCACGGACGTCCAAAAATAATTTTGGCAGTTTTGACGTCGGGATCCCGATCACCCAAAAAATGGTTTACTATAGCACACGAAATATTGTCAAAATAGGGGTATGCGCGCTTCGGGGCTATTATGACTTTGAAAATGGATCGGAATGGCCGTGAAGGCCAACCGGATGCATATCCAAGGACTTCACGGACGTCCACAAATAATTTTGGCAGTTTTGACGTCGAGATCCCGATCACCCAAAAAATGGTTTACTATAACACACGAAAAATTGTTCGAAAAGTGGGTTATTCGCGCTTCGGGGCTATTTTGACCTTGAAAATGCATCAAAAATGGCCGTGAGGGCCAAACGATGCCTAGAAAAGGTCTTCACGGACGTCCACAAATAATTTTGGCAGTTTTGAGTCGGGATCCCGATTTCACCCAAAACATGGTTTTACTATATACGCACACGAAAAAATCATCGAAATCGGGGGGTATGAGCGCTCGGGGCTTATTTTGACCTTGAAAACCTGGATGAAATTGCCGTGCGGGCCCATCGTATCTAGACAGTCTTCAGGACGCCATAAATAATTTGGCAGTTTTAACGTAGGGATCCCGCTCACCCAAAAAAAATTGTTCTTACTATCGACAACACGAAAATCGTGGATGGAAATAGGGTATGACGCGTTCAGGGCTATTTTGACCTTCGAAAATGGATTGGAATGCCGTGAGGGCCAAACCGGATGCATAGACAAGGTCTTCACGGACGTGCCGATCACCGAAAAAATGGTTTACTACAGCACACGAAAAATCGTCGAAATAGGGGTATGCGCGCTTCGGGGCTATTTTTACCTTGAAAACCGATCAAAATGGCCGTGAGGGCCAAACGGATGCATAGACAAGGTCTTCACGGACGTCCACAAATAATTTTGGCAGTTTTGACATCGGGATCCCAATCACCCAAAAAATGGTTTACTATAGCACACGAAAAATTGTCAAAATAGGGGTATGCGCGCTTCGGGGCTATTTTGAACTTGAAAATGGATAGGAATGGCCGTGAGTGCCAACCTCATGCATAGACAAGGTCTTCATGGACGTCCACAAATAATTTAGGCAGTTTTGACGTGGGGATCCCGATCACCCAAAAAATGGTTTACTATAGCACACGAAAAATCATCTAAATAGGGGTATGCGCGTTTTGGGGCTATTTTGACCTTAAAAAAGAATCGGAATGGATGTGAGGGCCAATCGGATGCATAGACAAGGTCTTCACGGACGTACACAAATAATTTTGGCAGTTTTGACATAGGGATCCCGATCACCCAAAAAATGTTTTACTATAGCACACGAAAAATCGTCGAAATAGGGGTATGCACGCTTTGGGGCTATTATGACCTTGAAAATAGATCAGAATGGCCGTGAAGGCCAACCGGATGCATATCCAAGGTCTTCACGAACGTCCACAAATAATTTTGGCAGTTTCGACGTCGAGATCCCGATCACCCAAAAAATGGTTTGCTATAGCACACGAAAAATCGTCGAAATAGGGGTATGCGCGCTTCGGGGCTATTTTGACCTTGAAAATGGATCGAAATGGTCGTGAGGGCCAAACGGATGCATAGCCAAGGTCTTCACGGACGTCCACAAATAATTTTGGCAGTTTTGACGTTGGGATCCCGATCACCCAAAAAATGTTTTACTATAGCACACGAAAAATCGTCGAAATAGGGGTATGCGCGCTTCGGGGCTATTTTGAACTTGAAAATGGATAGGAATGGCCGTGAGGGCCAACCGCATGCATAGACAAGGTCTTCAAGGACGTCCACAAATAATTTAGGCAGTTTTGACGTGGGGATCCCGATCACCCGAAAAATGGTTTACTATAGCACACGAAAAATCGTCGAAATAGGGGTATGCGCGCTTCGGGGCTATTATGACCTTGAAAATGGATCGAAATGGCCGTGAAGGCCAACCGGATGCATATCCAAGGTCTTCACGGACGTCCACAAATAATTTTGGCAGTTTTGACGTCGGGATCCCGATCACCCAAAAAATGGTTTACTATAGCACACGAAAAATCGTCGAAATAGGGGTATGCGCGCTTCGGGGCTATTTTGACCTTCAAAAAGAATTGGAATGGCCGTGAGGGCCAACGGATGCATAGACAAGGTCTTCACGGACGTCCACAAATAATTTTGGCAGTTTTGACATCGGGATCCCGATCACCCAAAAAATGGTTTACTATAGCACACGAAAAATCGTCGAAATAGGGGTATGCGCGCTTCGGGGCTATTTTGAACTTGAAAATGGATAGGAATGGCCGTGAGGGCCAACCGCATGCATAGACAAGGTCTTCATGGACGTCCACAAATAATTTAGGCAGTTTTGACGTGGGGATCCCGATCACCCAAAAAATGGTTTACTATAGCACATCGTCGAAATAGGGGTAGGCGCGCTTCGGGGCTATTTTGACCTTGAAAATGGATTGAAACGGCCGTGAGGGCCAACCGGATGCATAGACAAGGTCTTCACGGACGTCCAAAAATAATTTTGGCAGTTTTGACGTCGGGATCCTGAACACCCAAAAAATGGTTTACTATAGCACCCGAAAAATCATCGAAATAGGGGTATGCGCGCTTCAGGGCTATTTTGACCTTGAAAATGGATCGAAATGGCCGTGAGGGCCAACCGGATGCATAGACAAGGTCTTCACGGACGTCCACAAATAATTTTGGTAGTTTTGACGTCGGAATCCCGATCACCCAAAAAATTGTTTACTATAGCACACAAAAAATCGTCAAAATAGGGGTATGCACTTCGGGGCTATTTTGACCTTGAAAATGGATCAGAATGGCCGTGAGGTCCAACCGGATGCATAGCCAAGGTCTTCACGGACGTCCACAAATAATTTTGGCAGTTTTGACATTGGGATCCCGATCACCAAAAAAATAGTTTACTATAGCACACGAAAAATTATCGAAATAGAGGTATGCGCGCTTCGGGGCTTTTATAACCTTGAAAATGGATCGAAACGGCCGTGAGTGACAATCGGATGCATAGCCAAGGTCTTTACGGACGTCCACAAATAATTTTGGCAACATCGGGATCCCGATCACCCAAAAAAAATGGTTTACTGTAGCACGCGAAAAATCGTCAAAATAGGGGTATGCGCGCTTCGGGGCTATTTTTACCTTTAAAATTGATCGGAATGGCCGTGAGGGCCAACTGGATGCATAGACAAGGTCTTCACGGATGTCCACAAATAATTTTGGCAGTTTTGATGTTGGAATCCCGATCACCCAAAAAATTGTTTACTATAGCACACGAAAAATTGTCGAAATAGGGCTATGCGCACTTCGGGGCTATTTTGACCTTGAAAATCGATCGGAATGGCGGGGAGGGCCAACCGGATGCATAGAAAAGGTCTTCACGGACGTCCACAAATAATTTTGGCAGTTTTGACATCGGGATCCCGATCACCCAAAAAATGGTTTACTATAGCACACGAAAAATCGTTGAAATAGGAGTATGCGCACTTCAGGGCTATTTTGACCTTGAAAATGGATCGTAATGGCCATGAGGGCCAACCAGATGAATAGCCACAGTCTTCACGGACGTCCACAAATAATTTTGGCAGTTTTGACATTGGGATCCCGAACACCCAAAAAATGTTTTACTATAGAACACGAAAAATAATCGAAATAGGGGTATGCGCGCTTCGGGGCTATTATGACCTTGAAAATGGATCGGAATGGCCGTGTAGGCCAATCGGATGCATATTCAAGGTCTTCACGGACGTCCACAAATAATTTTGGCAGTTTTGACGTCGAGATCCCGATCACCCAAAAAATGGTTTACTATAGCACACAACAAATCGTCAAAATAGGGGTATGCGTGCTTCGGGGCTATTTTTACCTTGAAAATCGATCGAAATGGACGTGAGGGCCAAACGGATGCATAGACGAGGTCTTCACGGACGTCCACAAATAATTTTGGCAGTTTTGACGTCGGGATCCCGATCACCCAAAAAATGGTTTACTATAGCACACGAAAAATCGTCGAAATAGGGGTATGCGCGCTTCGGGGCTATTTTGACCTTGAAAATGGATAGGAATGGATGTGAGGGCCAACCGGATGCATAGATAAGGTCTTCACAGACGTCCACAAATAATTTAGGCAGTTTTGACGTGGGGATCCCGATCACCCAAAAAATGGTTTACTATAGCACACGAAAAATCGTCGAAATAGGGGTATGCGCTCTTCGGGCCTATTTTGACCTTGAAAATGGATCGTAATGGCCATGAGGGACATCCGGATGCATAGCCAAGGTCTTCACGGATGTCCACAAATAATTTTGGCAGTTTTGACGTCAGGATCCCGATCACCCAAAAAATGGTTTACTATAGCACACAAAAAATCGTCGAAATAGGGTATGCGCGCTACGGGGCTATTATGACCTTGAAAATGGATCGGAATGGCCGTGAAGGCCAAGCGGATGCATAGACAAGGTCTTCACGAACGTCCACAAATAATTTTGGCAATTTTGAAGTCGGAATCATGATCACCCAAAAAATTGTTTACTATAGCACACGAAAAATAGTCAAAATAGGGGTATGCGCGCTTCGGGGCTATTTTGACCTTGAAAATGGATCAGAATGGCCGTGAGGGCCAACCGGATGCATAGACAAGGTCTTCACGGACGTCCACAAATAATTTTGGCAGTTTTGACGTTGGGATCCCGATCACCCAAAAAATAGTTCACTATAGCACACGAAAAATCGTTAAAATAGAGGTATGCGCGCTTCGGGGCTATTATGACCTTCAAAATGGATCAAAACGGCCGTGAGGGCCAACTGGATGCATAGACAAGGTCTTCAAGGACATCCACAAATAATTTTGCCAACATCGGGATCCCGATCACCCAAAAAATGGTTTACTATAGCACGCGAAAAATAGTCGAAATAGGGGTTTGCGCGCTTCGAGGCTATTTTGACCTTGAAAATGGATCGGAATGGCCGTGAGGGCCAACCGAATGCATAGACAAGGTCTTCACGGATGTCCACAAATAATTTTGGCAGTTTTGACGTTGGAATCCCGATCACCAAAAAAATGGTTTACTATAGCACACGAAAAATTGTCGAAATAGGGGTATGCGCGCTTCGCGGCTATTTTGACCTTGAAAATGGATCGGAATGGCCGTGAGGGCAAACCGGATGCATAGATAATGTCTTCACGGACGTCCACAAATAATTTTGGCAGTTTTGACGTCAGGATCCCGATCACCCAAAAAATGGTTTACTATAGCACACGAAAAATCATCGAAATAGGGGTATGCGCGCTTCGGGGCTATTTTGACCTTTAAAATATATCGTAATGGCCGTGAGGGCAAACCGGATGCATAGACATGGTCTTCACGGACGTCCACAAATAATTTTGGCAGTTTTGACGTCATGATCCCGATCACCCAAAAAATGGTTTACTATAGCACACGAAAAATCATCGAAATAGGGGTATGCGCGCTTCGGGGATATTTTGATCTTGAAAATGGATCGTAATGGCCGTGAGGTCCAACCGGATGCATAGACAAGGTCTTCACGGACGTCCACAAATAATTTTGGCAGTTTTGACGTCGGGATCCCGATCACCCAAAAAATGGTTTACGATAGCACACGAAAAATCGTCGAAATAGGGGTATGAGCGGTTCGGGGGCTATTATGACCTTAAAAATGGATCGGAAATGGCCGTGAAGGCCAACCAGATGCATATCCAAGGTCTTCACGGACATCCACAAATAAATTTGGCAATTTTTGACGTCGAGATCCCGATCACCCAAAAAATGGTTTACTATAGCACCCGAAAAATCATCGAAATAGGGGTGTGCGTGCTTCGGGGCTATTTTGACCTTGAAAATGGATCGTAATGGCCGTGAGGGCCAAACGGATGCATAGAAAAGGTCTTCACGGACGTCCACAAATAATTTTGGCAGTTTTGACGTCGGGATCCCGATCACCCAAAAAATGGTTTACTATAGCACACGAAAAATCGTTGAAATAGGAGTATGCGCACTTCAGGGCTATTTTGACCTTGAAAATGGATCGTAATGGCCATGAGGGCCAACCAGATGAATAGCCACAGTCTTCACGGACGTCCACAAATAATTTTGGCAGTTTTGACGTTGGGATCCCGAACACCCAAAAAATGTTTTACTATAGAACACGAAAAATAATCGAAATAGGGGTATGCGCGCTTCGGGGCTATTATGACCTTGAAAATGGATCGGAATGGCCGTGTAGGCCAATCGGATGCATATTCAAGGTCTTCACGGACGTCCACAAATAATTTTGGCAGTTTTGACGTCGAGATCCCGATCACCCAAAAAATGGTTTACTATAGCACACAACAAATCGTCAAAATAGGGGTATGCGTGCTTCGGGACTATTTTTACCTTGAAAATCGATCGAAATGGACGTGAGGGCCAAACGGATGCATAGACGAGGTCTTCACGGACGTCCACAAATAATTTTGGCAGTTTTGACGTCGGGATCCCGATCACCCAAAAAATGGTTTACTATAGCACACGAAAAATCGTCGAAATAGGGGTATGCGCGCTTCGGGGCTATTTTGACCTTGAAAATGGATAGGAATGGATGTGAGGGCCAACCGGATGCATAGATAAGGTCTTCACAGACGTCCACAAATAATTTAGGCAGTTTTGACGTGGGGATCCCGATCACCCAAAAAATGGTTTACTATAGCACACGAAAAATCGTCGAAATAGGGGTATGCGCTCTTCGGGCCTATTTTGACCTTGAAAATGGATCGTAATGGCCATGAGGGACATCCGGATGCATAGCCAAGGTCTTCACGGATGTCCACAAATAATTTTGGCAGTTTTGACGTCAGGATCCCGATCACCCAAAAAATGGTTTACTATAGCACACAAAAAATCGTCGAAATAGGGTATGCGCGCTACGGGGCTATTATGACCTTGAAAATGGATCGGAATGGCCGTGAAGGCCAAGCGGATGCATAGACAAGGTCTTCACGAACGTCCACAAATAATTTTGGCAATTTTGAAGTCGGAATCATGATCACCCAAAAAATTGTTTACTATAGCACACGAAAAATAGTCAAAATAGGGGTATGCGCGCTTCGGGGCTATTTTGACCTTGAAAATGGATCAGAATGGCCGTGAGGGCCAACCGGATGCATAGACAAGGTCTTCACGGACGTCCACAAATAATTTTGGCAGTTTTGACGTTGGGATCCCGATCACCCAAAAAATAGTTCACTATAGCACACGAAAAATCGTTAAAATAGAGGTATGCGCGCTTCGGGGCTATTATGACCTTCAAAATGGATCAAAACGGCCGTGAGGGCCAACTGGATGCATAGACAAGGTCTTCAAGGACATCCACAAATAATTTTGCCAACATCGGGATCCCGATCACCCAAAAAATGGTTTACTATAGCACGCGAAAAATAGTCGAAATAGGGGTTTGCGCGCTTCGAGGCTATTTTGACCTTGAAAATGGATCGGAATGGCCGTGAGGGCCAACCGGATGCATAGACAAGGTCTTCACGGATGTCCACAAATAATTTTGGCAGTTTTGACGTTGGAATCCCGATCACCAAAAAAATGGTTTACTATAGCACACGAAAAATTGTCGAAATAGGGGTATGCGCGCTTCGCGGCTATTTTGACCTTGAAAATGGATCGGAATGGCCGTGAGGGCAAACCGGATGCATAGATAATGTCTTCACGGACGTCCACAAATAATTTTGGCAGTTTTGACGTCAGGATCCCGATCACCCAAAAAATGGTTTACTATAGCACACGAAAAATCATCGAAATAGGGGTATGCGCGCTTCGGGGCTATTTTGACCTTTAAAATATATCGTAATGGCCGTGAGGGCAAACCGGATGCATAGACATGGTCTTCACGGACGTCCACAAATAATTTTGGCAGTTTTGACGTCATGATCCCGATCACCCAAAAAATGGTTTACTATAGCACACGAAAAATCATCGAAATAGGGGTATGCGCGCTTCGGGGATATTTTGATCTTGAAAATGGATCGTAATGGCCGTGAGGTCCAACCGGATGCATAGACAAGGTCTTCACGGACGTCCACAAATAATTTTGGCAGTTTTGACGTCGGGATCCCGATCACCCAAAAAATGGTTTACGATAGCACACGAAAAATCGTCGAAATAGGGGTATGAGCGGTTCGGGGGCTATTATGACCTTAAAAATGGATCGGAAATGGCCGTGAAGGCCAACCAGATGCATATCCAAGGTCTTCACGGACATCCACAAATAAATTTGGCAATTTTTGACGTCGAGATCCCGATCACCCAAAAAATGGTTTACTATAGCACCCGAAAAATCATCGAAATAGGGGTGTGCGTGCTTCGGGGCTATTTTGACCTTGAAAATGGATCGTAATGGCCGTGAGGGCCAAACGGATGCATAGAAAAGGTCTTCACGGACGTCCACAAATAATTTTGGCAGTTTTGACGTCGGGATCCCGATCACCCAAAAAATGGTTTACTATAGCACACGAAAAATCGTCGAAATAGGGGTATACGCGCTTCGGGGCTATTTTGACCTTGAAAATGGATCGGAAAGGCCGTGAGGGCAAACCGGATTCATAGACAAGGTCTTCACGGACGTCCCCAAATAATTTTGGCAGTTTTGACGTCGGGATCCCGATCACCCAAAAAATGGTTTACTATAGCACACGAAAAATCATCAAAATAGAGGTATGCGCGATTCAGGGCTATTTTGACCTTGAAAATGGATTGGAATGGCTGTGAGGGCCAACCGGATGCATAGCCAAGGTCTTCACGGACTTCCACAAATAATTTTGGCAGTTTTGACGTCGGGATCCCGATCATCGAAAAAATGGTTTACTATAGCACACGAAAAATCGTCGAAATAGGGGTATGCGCTCTTTGGGTCTATTTTGACCTTAAAAAAGAATCGGAATGGACGTGAGGGCCAATCGGATGCATAGACAAGGTCTTCACAGACGTACACAAATAATTTTGGCAGTTTTGACGTCGGGATCCCGATCACCCAAAAAATGTTTTACTATAGCACACGAGAAATCGTCGAAATAGGGGTATGCGCGCTTCGAGGCTATTATGACCTTGAAAATGGATCGGAATGGCCGTGAGGGTCAACCGGATGCGTATCCAAGGTCTTCACGGACGTCCACAAATAATTTTGGTTGTTTTGACGTCGGGATCCCGATCACCCAAAAAATGGTTTACTATAGCACACGAAAAATCATCGAAATAGAGGTATGCGCGATTCAGGGCTATTTTGACCTTGAAAATGGATTGGAATGGCTGTGAGGGCCAACCGGATGCATAGCCAAGGTCTTCACGGACTTCCACAAATAATTTTGGCAGTTTTGACGTCGGGATCCCGATCACCCAAAAAATGGTTTACTATAGCACACGAAAAATCGTCGAAATAGGGGTATGCGCGCTTCGGGGCTATTTTAACCTTGAAAATGGATCGTAATGGCCGTGAGGGCCAAACGGATGCATAGACAAGGTCTTCACGGACGTCCACAAATAATTTAGGCAGTTTTGACGTCAGGATCCCGATCACCCAAAAAATGGTTTACTATAGCACATGGAAAATCGTCGAAATAGGGGTATGCGCGCTTTGGGGCTGTTTTGACCTTGAAAATGGATCGGAATGGCCATGTAGGCTAACCGGATGCATATCCAAGGTCTTCACGGACGTCCACAAATAATTTTGGCAGTTTTGACGTCGAGATCCCGATCACCCAAAATATTATTTACTATAGCACACGAAAAATCGTCGAAATATGGGTATGCTCGCTTCGGGGCTATTTTTACCTTGAAAATCGATCGAAATGGCCGTGAGGGCCTAACGGATGCATAGACGAGGTCTTCACAGACGTCCACAAATAATTTTGGCTGTTTTGACGTCGGGATCCCGATCACCCAAAAAATGGTTTACTATATAGCACACGAAAAATCGTCGAAATAGGGGTATGCGCGCTTCGGGGCTATTATGACCTTGAAAATGGATCGGAATGGCCATGTAGGCTAACCGGATGCATATCCAAGGTCTTCACGGACGTCCACAAATAATTTTGGCAGTTTTGACGTCGAGATCCCGATCACCCAAAAAATTATTTACTATAGCACGCAAAAAATCGTCGAAATATGGGTATGCTCGCTTCGGGGCTATTTTTACCTTGAAAATCGATTGAAATGGCCGTGAGGGCCAAATGGATGCATAGACGAGGTCTTCACAGACGTCCACAAATAATTTTGGCTGTTTTGACGTCGGGATCCCGATCACCCAAAAAATGGTTTACTATAGCACACGAAAAATCGTCAAAATAGGGGTATACGCGCTTCGGGGCTATTTTGACCTTGAAAATGGATAGGAATCGCCGTGAGGGCCAACCGGATGCATAGACAAGGTCTTCACAGACGTCCACAAATAATTTAGGCAATTCTGACGTGGGGATCCCGATCACCCAAAAAATGGTTTACTATAGCACACGAAAAATCGTCGAAATAGGGGTATGCGCTCTTCGGGGCTATTTTGACCTTGAAAATGGATCGTAATTGCCATGAGGGACAACCGGATGCATAGCCAAGGTCTTCACGGACGTCCACAAATAATTTTGGCAGTTTTGACGTCACTATCCCGATCACCCAAAAAATGGTTTACTATAGCACACGAAAAATCGTCAAAATAGGGGTATGCGCGCTTCGGGGCTATTATGACCTTGAAAATGGATCGGAATGGCCGTGAAGGCCAAGCGGATGAATAGACAAGGTCTTTACGGACGTCCACAAATAATTTTGGCAGTTTTGACGTCGGAATCCCGATCACCCAAAAAATTGTTTACTATAGCACACGAAAAATCATCGAAATAGGGGTATGCGCGCTTCAGGGCTATTTTGACCTTGAAAATGGATTGGAATGGCCGTGAGGGCCAACCGGATGCATAGCCAAGGTCTTCACGGACGTCCACAAATAATTTTGGCAGTTTTGACATTGGGATCCCGATCACCCAAAAAATAGTTCACTATAGCACACGAAAAATCGTCGAAATAGAGGTATGCGCGCTTCGGGGCTATTATGACCTTGAAAATGGATCAAAACGGCTGTGAGGGCCAACCGGATGCATAGACAAGGTCTTCACGGACAACCACAAATAATTTTGGCAACATCGGGATCCCGATCACCCAAAAAATGGTTTACTATAGCATGCGGAAAATCGTCGAAATAGGGGTATGCGCGCTTCGGGGCTATTTTGACCTTGAAAATGGATCGGAATGGCCGTGAGGGCCAACCTGATGCATAGATATGGTCTTCACGGATGTCCACAAATAATTTTGGCAGTTTTGACGTTAGAATCCCGATCACCCAAAAAATGGTTTACTATAGCACACGAAAAATCGTCGAAATAGGGGTATGCGCGCTTCGGGGCTATTTTGACCTTGAAAATGGTTCGGAATGGCCGTGAGGGCAAACCGGATGCATATATAATGTCTTCACGGACGTCCACAAATAATTTTGGAAGTTTTGACGTCACGATCCCGATCACCCAAAAAATGGTTTACTATAGCACACGAAAAATCGTCGAAATAGGGGTATGCGCGCTTCGGGGCTATTTTGACCTTTAAAATATATCGGAATGGCCGTGAGGTCCAACCGGATGCATAGACATGGTCTTCACGGACGTCCACGAATAATTTTGGCAGTTTTGACGTCAGGATCCCGATCACCCAAAAAATGGTTTACTATAGCACACGAAAAATCATCGAAATAGGGGTATGCGCGCTTCGGGGCTATTTTGACCTTGAAAATGGATCGGAATGGCCGTGAGGGCAAAACCGGATGCATATATAAGGTCTTCACGGACGTCCACAAATAATTTTGGCAGTTTTGACGTCAGGATCCCGATCACCCAAAAAATGTTTACTATAGCACACGAAAAATCGTCGAAATAGGGGTATGCGCGCTTCGGGGCTATTTTGACCTTGAAAATGGATCGGAATGGCCGTGAGGGCAAACCGGATGCATATATAATGTCTTCACGGACGTCCACAAATAATTTTGGCAGTTTTGACGTCAGGATCCCGATCACCCAAAAAATGGTTTACTATAGCACACGAAAAATCGTCGAAATAGGGGTATGCGCGCTTCGGGGCTATTTTTACCTTTAAAATATATCGGAATGGACGTGAGGGCCAACCGGATGCATAGACATGGTCTTCACGGACGTCCACAAATAATTTTGGCAGTTTTGACGTCAGGATCCCGATCACCCAAAAAATGGTTTACTATAGCACACGAAAAATCGTCGAAATAGGGGTATGCGCGCTTCGGGGCTATTTTGACCTTGAAAATGGATCGGAATGGCCGTGAGGGCCAACCGGATGCATAGCCAAGGTCTTCACGGACATCCACAAATAATTTTGGCAGTTTTGACATCGGGATCCCGATCACCCAAAAAATGGTTTACTATAGAACACGAAATATCGTCGAAATAGGGGTATGCGCGCTTCGGGGCTATTATGACTTTAAAAATGGATCGGAATAGCCGTGAAGGCCAACCGGATGCATATCCAAGGTCTTCACGGATGTCCACAAATAATTTTGGCAGTTTTGACGTCGAGATCCCGATCACCCAAAAAATGGTTTACTTTAGCACACGAAAAATAGTCGAAATAGGGGTATGCGCTCTTCGGGGCTATTTTGACCTTGAAAATGGATCGTAATGGCCATGAGGGACAATCGGATGCATAGCCAAGGTCTTCACGGACGTCCACAAATAATTTTGGCAGTTTTGACTTCAGGATCCCGATCACCCAAAAAATGGTTTACTATAGCACACAAAAAATCGTCGAAATAGGAGTATGCGCGCTTCGGGGCTATTATGACCTTGAAAATGGATCGGAATGTCCGTGAAGGCCAAGCGGATACATAGACAAGGTCTTCACGGACGTCCACAAATAATTTTGGCAGTTTTGACGTCGGAATCCCGATCACCCAAAAAATTGTTTACTATAGCACACAAAAAATAGTCAAAATAGGGGTATGCGCGCTTCGGGGCTATTTTGACCTTTAAAATGGATCGGAATGGCCGTGAGGGCCAACCGGATGCATAGATAAGGTCTTCACGGACGTCCACAAATAATTTTGGCAGTTTTGACATCGGGATCCCGATCACCCAAAAAATGGTTTACTATAGCACACGAAAAATCGTTGAAATAGGGGTATGCGCGCTTCGGGGCTATTTTGACCTTTAAAATGGATCAGAATGGCCGTGAGGGCCAACCGGATGTATAGACAAAGTCTTCACGGACGTCCACAAATAATTTTGGCAGTTCTGACGTCAGGATCCCTATCACCCAAAAAATGGTACTATAGCACAGGAAAAATGGTCGAAATAGGGGTATGCGCGCTTCGGGGCTATTTTGACCTTGAAAATGGATTGAAATGGCCGTGAGGGCCAAACGGATGCATATCCAAGGTCTTCACGGACATCAACAAATAATTTTGGCAGTTTTGACGTCGGGATCCTGATCACCCAAAAAATGGTTTACTATAGCACACGAAAAATCATTGAAATAGGGGTATGCGCGCTTCGGGGCTATTTTGACCTTGAAAATGGATTGGAATGGTCGTGAGGGCCAACCGGATGCATAGACAAGGTCTTCACGAACGTCCACAAATAATTTTGGCAGTTTTGACATCGGGATCCCGATCACCCAAAAAATGGTTTACTATAGCACACGAAAAATCGTCGAAATAGGGGTATGCGCGCTTTGGGGCTATTTTGACCTTGAAAATGGATCGGAATGGCCGTGAGGGCCAACCGTATGCATAGACAAGGTCTTCACGGACGTGCACAAATAATTTTGGCAGTTTTGACGTAAGGATCCCAATCACCCAAAAAATGGTTTACTATAGCACACGAAAAATCGTCGAAATAGGGTATGCGCGCTTCGGGGCTATTTCGACCTTGAACATCAATCGGAATGGCCGTGAGGGCCAAACGGATGCATAGACAAGGTCTTAATGGACGTCCACAAATAATTTCGGCAGTTTTGACGTTGGGATCCCGATCACCCAAAAAATGGTTTACTATAGCACACGAAAAATCATCAAATAGGGGTATGCGCGCTTTGGGGCTATTTTGACCTTAAAAAAGAATCGGAATGGATGTGAGGGCCAATCGGATGCATAGACAAGGTCTTCACGGACGTACACAAATAATTTTGGCAGTTTTGACATAGGGATCCCGATCACCCAAAAAATGTTTTACTATAGCACACGAAAAATAGTCGAAATAGGGGTATGCGCGCTTCGGGGCTATTATGACCTTGAAAATAGATCAGAATGGCCGTGAAGGCCAACCGAATGCATATCCAAGGTCTTCACGAACGTCCACAAATAATTTTGGCAGTTTCGACGTTGAGATCCCGATCACCCAAAAAATGGTTTACTATAGCACACGAAAAATCGTCGAAATAGGGGTATGCGCGCTTCGGGGCTATTTTGACCTTGAAAATGGATCGAAATGGTCGTGAGGGCCAAACGGATGCATAGCCAAGGTCTTCACGGACGTCCACAAATAATTTTGGCAGTTTTGACGTTGGGATCCCGATCACCCAAAAAATGTTTTACTATAGCACACGAAAAATCGTCGAAATAGGGGTATGCGCGCTTCGGGGCTATTATGACTTTGAAAATGGATCGGAATGGCTGTGAAGGCCAACCGGATGCATATCCAAGGTCTTCACGGACGTCCACAAATAATTTTGGCAGTTTTGACATCGAGATCCCGATCACCCAAAAAATGGTTTACTTTAGCACACGAAAAATCGTCGAAATAGGGGTATGCGCGCTTCGGGGCTATTTTGACCTTTAAAATGGATCGGAATGGCCGTGAGGGCCAACCGGATGCATAGATAAGGTCTTCACGGACGTCCACAAATAATTTTGGCAGTTTTGACATCGGGATCCCGATCACCCAAAAAATGGTTTACTATAGCACACGCAAAATCGTCGAAATAGGGGTATGCGCGCTTCGGGGCTCTTTTGACCTTTAAAATGGATCGGAATGGCCGTGAGGGACAACCGGATGCATAGACAAAGTCTTCAAGGACGTGCAAAATTAATTTTGGCAGTTCTAACGTCAGGATCCCGATCACCCAAAAAATGGTTTACTATAGCACACGAAAAATCGTCGAAATATGGGTATGCGCGCTTCGGGGATATTTTGACCTTGAAAATGGATCGAAATGGCCGTGAGGGCTAAACGGATGCATAGACAAGGTCTTCACGGACGTGCACAAATAATTTTGACAGTTTTGACGTCGGGATCCCGATCACCCAAAAAATGGTTTACTATATCACACGAAAAATCGTCGAAATAGGGGTATGCGCGCTTTGGGGCTATTTTGACCTTGAAAATGGATCGGAATGGCCATGAGGGACAACCGGATGCATAGACAAGGTCTTCACGGACGTGCCCAAATAATTTTGGCAGTTTTGACATCGGGATCCCGATCACCCAAAAAATGGTTTACTATAGCACACGAAAAATCGTCGAAATAGGGATATGCGCGCTTCGGCGCTATTTTGACCTTGAATATTGATCGGAATGGCCGTGAGGGCCAACCGGATGCATAGACAAGGTCTTCACGGACGTCCACAAACAATTTTGGCAGTTTTGACGTCAGGATCCCGATCACCCAAAAAATGGTTTACTATAACACACGAAAAATCGTCGAAATAGGGGTATGCGCGCTTCGGGGCTATTTTGACCTTGAACATCGATCGGAATGGCCGTGAGGGCCAAACGGATGCATAGACAAGGTCTTCATGGACGTCCACAAATAATTTCGGTAGTTTTGACGTTGGGATCCCGATCACCCAAAAAATGGTTTACTATAGCACACGAAAAATCATCTAAATAGGGGTATGCGCGTTTTGGGGCTATTTTGACCTTAAAAAAGAATCGGAATGGATGTGAGGGCCAATCGGATGCATAGACAATGTCTTCACGGACGTACACAAATAATTTTGGCAGTTTTGACATAGGGATCCCGATCACCCAAAAAATGTTTTACTATAGCACACGAATAATAGTCGAAATAGGGGTATGCACGCTTCGGGGCTATTATGACCTTGAAAATGGATCGGAATGGCCGTGAAGGCCAACCGGATGCATATCCAAGGTCTTCACGGACGTCCACAAATAATTTTGGCAGTTTCGACATAGAGATCCCGATCACCCAAAAAATGGTTTACTATAGCACACGAAAAATCGTCGAAATAAGGGTATGCGCGCTTCGGGGCTATTTTGACCTTGAAAATGGATCGAAATGGTCGTGAGGGCCAAACGGATGCATAGACAAAGTCTTCACGGACGTCCACAAATAATTTTGGCAGTTTTGACGTTGGGATCCCGATCACCCAAAAAATGTTTTACTATAGCACACGAAAAATCGTCGAAATAGGGGTATGCGCGCTTCGGGGCTATTATGACCTTGAAAATGGATTAGAATGGCCGTGAAGGCTAACCGGATGCATATCCAAAGTCTTCACGGACGTCCACAAATAATTTTGGCAGTTTTGACGTCGAGATCCAGATCACCAAAAAAATGGTTTACTATAGCACACGAAAAATCGTCGAAATAGGGGTATGCGCGCTTCGGGGCTATTTTTACCTTGAAAACCGATCACAATGGCCGTGAGGGCCAAACGGATGCATAGACAAGGTCTTCATGGACGTCCACAAATAATTTTGGCAGTTTTGACGTCGGGATCCCGATCACCCAAAAAATGGTTTACTATAACACACGAAAAATCGTTGAAATAGGGGTATGCGCGCTTCGGGGCTATTTTGACCTTTAAAATGGATCAGAATGGCCGTGAGGGCCAACCGGATGTATAGACAAAGTCTTCACGGACGTCCACAAATAATTTTGGCAGTTCTGACGTCAGGATCCCAATCACCCAAAAAATGGTACTATAGCACACGAAAAATCGTCGAAATAGGGGTATGCGCGCTTCGGGGCTATTTTGACCTTGAAAATGGATCGAAATGGCCGTGAGGGCCAAACGGATGCATATCCAAGGTCTTCACGGACGTCCACAAACAATTTTGGCAGTTTTGACGTCGGGATCCTGATCACCCAAAAAATGGTTTACTATAGCACACGAAAAATTATTGAAATAGGGGTATGCGCGCTTCGGGGCTATTTTGACCTTGAAAATGGATTGGAATGGTCGTGAGGGCCAACCGGATGCATAGACAAGGTCTTCACGGACGTCCACAAATAATTTTGGCAGTTTTGACATCGGGATCCCGATCACCCAAAAAATGGTTTACTATAGCACACGAAAAATCGTCGAAATAGGGGTATGCGCGCTTTGGGGCTATTTTGACCTTGAAAATGGATCGGAATGGCCGTGAGGGCCAACCGTATGCATAGACAAGGTCTTCACGGACGTGCACAAATAATTTTGGCAGTTTTGACGTAAGGATCCCAATCACCCAAAAAATGGTTTACTATAGCACACGAAAAATCGTCGAAATAGGGGTATGCGCGCTTCGGGGCTATTTCGACCTTGAACATCAATCGGAATGGCCGTGAGGGCCAAACGGATGCATAGACAAGGTCTTAATGGACGTCCACAAATAATTTCGGCAGTTTTGACGTTGGGATCCCGATCACCCAAAAAATGGTTTACTATAGCACACGAAAAATCATCGAAATAGGGGTATGCGCGCTTTGGGGCTATTTTGACCTTAAAAAAGAATCGGAATGGACGTGAGGGCCAATCGGATGCATAGACAAGGTCTTCACGGACGTACACAAATAATTTTGGCAGTTTTGACGTAGGGATCCCGATCACCCAAAAAATGTTTTACTATAGCACACGAAAAATAGTCGAAATAGGGGTATGCGCGCTTCGGGGCTATTATGACCTTGAAAATAGATCAGAATGGCCGTGAAGGCCAACCGGATGCATATCCAAGGTCTTCACGAACGTCCACAAATAATTTTTGCAGTTTCGATGTCGAGATCCCGATCACCCAAAAAATGGTTTACTATAGCACACGAAAAATCGTCGAAATAGGGGTATGCGCGCTTCGGGGCTATTTTGACCTTGAAAATGGATCGAAATGGTCATGAGGGCCAAACGGATGCATAGCCAAGGTCTTCACGGACGTCCACAAATAATATTGGCAGTTTTGACGTTGGGATCCCGATCACCCAAAAAATGTTTTACTATAGCACACGGAAAATCGTCGAAATAGGGGTATGCGCGCTTCGGGGCTATTATGACTTTGAAAATGGATCAGAATGGCCGTGAAGGCCAACCGGATACATATCCGAGGTCTTCACGGACGTCCACAAATAATTTTTGCAGTTTTGACATCGAGATCCCGATCACCCAAAAAATGGTTTACTTTAGCACACGAAAAATCGTCGAAATTGGGGTATGCGCGCTTCGGGGCTATTTTGACCTTTAAAATGGATCGGAATGGCCGTGAGGGCCAATCGGATGCATAGATAAGGTCTTCACGGACGTCCACAAATAATTTTGGCAGTTTTGACATCGGGATCCCGATCACCCAAAAAATGGTTTACTATAGCACACGCAAAATCGTCGAAATAGGGGTATGCGCGCTTCGGGGTTCTTTTGACCTTTAAAATGGATCGGAATGGCCGTGAGGGACAACCGGATGCATAGACAAAGTCTTCAAGGACGTGCACAATTAATTTTGGCAGTTCTGACGTCAGGATCCCGATCACCCAAAAAATGGTTTACTATAGCACACGAAAAATCGTCGAAATATGGGTATGCGCGCTTCGGGGATATTTTGACCTTGAAAATGGATCGAAATGGCCGTGAGGGCCAAACGGATGCATAGACAAGGTCTTCACGGACGTCCACAAATAATTTTGACAGTTTTGACGTCGGGATCCCGATCACCCAAAAAATGGTTTACTATAGCACACGAAAAATCGTCGAAATAGGGGTATGCGCGCTTCGGGGCTATTTTGACCTTGAAAATGGATCGGAATGGCCGTGAGGGACAACCGGATGCATAGACCAATGGTCTTCACGGACCGTGCCAAATAATTTTGGCAGTTTTGACGTCGGGATCCCGATCACCCAAAAAATGGCTTACTATTGCACACGAGAAATCGTCGAAATAGGGATATGCGCGCTTCGGGGCTATTTTGACCTTCAAAATGGATCGGAATAGCCATGGGGGCCAACCGGAAGCATAGACAAGGTCTTCACGGACGTCCACAAATAATTTTTGCAGTTTTGACATTGGGATCCCGATCACCCAAAAAATGGTTTACTATAGCACACGAAAAATCGTCGAAATAGGGGTATGCGCGCTTCGGGGCTATTTTGACCTTGAACATCGATCGGAATGGCCGTGAGGGCCAAACAGATGCATAGACAAGGTCTTCATGGACGTCCACAAATAATTTCGGCAGTTTTGACGTCGGGATCCCGATCACCCAAAAAATGGTTTACTATAGCACACAAAAAATCATCTAAATAGGGGTATGCGCGTTTTGGGGCTATTTTGACCTTAAAAAAGAATCGGAATGGATGTGAGGGCCAATCGGATGCATAGACAAGGTCTTCACGGACGTACACAAATAATTTTGGCAGTTTTGACATAGGGATCCCGATCACCCAAAAAATGTTTTACTATAGCACACGAATAATAGTCGAAATAGGGGTATGCACGCTTCGGGGCTATTATGACCTTGAAAATGGATCGGAATGGCCGTGAAGGCCAACCGGATGCATATCCAAGGTCTTCACGGACGTCCACAAATAATTTTGGCAGTTTCGACATCGAGATCCCGATCACCCAAAAAATGGTTTACTATAGCACACGAAAAATCGTCGAAATAAGGGTATGCGCGCTTCGGGGCTATTTTGACCTTGAAAATGGATCGAAATGGTCGTGAGGGCCAAACGGATGCATAGACAAAGTCTTCACGGACGTCCACAAATAATTTTGGCAGTTTTGACGTTGGGATCCCGATCACCCAAAAAATGTTTTACTATAGCACACGAAAAATCGTCGAAATAGGGGTATGCGCGCTTCGGGGCTATTATGACCTTGAAAATGGATTGGAATGGCCGTGAAGGCTAACCGGATGCATATACAAAGTCTTCACGGACGTCCACAAATAATTTTGGCAGTTTTGATGTCGAGATCCAGATCACCAAAAAAATGGTTTACTATAGCACACGAAAAATCGTCGAAATAGGGGTATGCGCGCTTCGGGGCTATTTTTACCTTTGAAGAACCGATCCCAATGGCCGTGAGGGCCAAAACGTATGCATAGAAAGGTCTCACGGACCGTCCACAAATAATTTTTGGCAGTTTTGGACGTCGGGATCCCGATCACAACTAAAATGGTTTACTATAGCACACGAAAAATCGTACCGAAATAGGGTAATGCGCTTTCGGGGGCTATTTTGGAACTTGAAAAATGGATAGGAAGGCCGTGAGGGCCAAACCGTAATGCATCAGACAAGGTCCTTCAAGGAACGTCCAAAAATATTTAGGCAGTTTTGACAGTGGGGATCCCGAATACACCAAAAAATGGTTTACTATAGCCACACCGAAAAATCGGTCGAAAATAGGGGTATGCACGCTTGGGGCTATTTTACTTGAAAACCGAATCAAATGGCCGTGGAGGGCCAACCGGATGCATGAGACAAGGTCTTCACGGACGTCCACAAATATTTTTGGCAGTTTTTTGACGTCGGGATCCCCGATCACCCCAAAAAATGGTTTACTATAGGCACACGAAAAATCGTCGAAATAGGGGGTATGCGCGCTTCGGGGCTATTTTGAACTTGAAAATGGATAGGAATGGCCGTGAGGGCCAACCGCATGCATAGACAAGGTCTTCATGGACGTCCACAAATAATTTAGGCAGTTTTGACGTGGGGATCCCGATCACCCAAAAAATGGTTTACTATAGCACACGAAAAATCGTCGAAATAGGGGTATGCGCTCTTCGGGGCTATTTTGACCTTGAAAATGGATCGGAATGGCCGTGAGGGACAACCGGATGCATAGCCAAGGTCTTCACGGACGTCCACAAATAATTTTGGCAGTTTTGACGTTGGGATCCCGATCACCCAAAAAATGGTTTACTATAGCACACGAAAAATCATCGAAATAACGGTATGCGAGATTTGGGGCTATTATGACCTTGAAAATGGATCGAAACGGCCGTGAGGGCCAACCGGATGCATAGATAAGGTCTTCACGGACATCCACAAATAATTTTGGCAACATCGAGATCCCGATCACCCAAAAAATGGTTTACTATAGCACGCAAAAAATCATCGAGATAGGGGTATGCGCACTTCGAGGCTATTTTGACCTTGAATATGGATCGGAATGGCCGTGAGGGCCAACCGGATGCATATACAAGGTCTTCACGGATGTCCACGAATAATTTTTGCAGTTTAGACGTTGGAATCCCGATCACCCAAAAAATGGTTTATCATAGCACACGAAAAATCGTCGAAATAGGGGTATGCGCACTTCGGGGCTACTTTGACCTTGAAAATGGATCGTAATGGCCGTGAGGGCAAACCGGATGCATAGATAATGTCTTCACGGACGTCGACAAATAATTTTGGTAGTTTTGACGTCAGGATCCCGATCACCCAAAAAATGGTTTACTACAGCACACGAAAAATCATCAAAATAGGGGTATGCGCGCTTCGGGGCTATTTTGACCTTTAAAATATATCGTAATGGCCGTGAGGGCCAACCGGATGCATAGACATGGTCTTCACAGACGTCCACAAATAATTTTGGCAGTTTTGACGTCAGGATCCCGATCACCCAAAAAATGGTTTACTATAGCACACGAAAAATCGTCGAAAGAGGGGTATGCGCGCTTCGGGGCTATTTTGACCTTGAAAATGGATCGGAATGGCCGTGAGGGACAACCGGATGCATAGACAAGGCCTTCACGGACGTCCACAAATAATTATGGCAGTTTTGACGTCGGGATCCCGATCATCCAAAAAATGGTTTACTATAGGACACGAAAAATCATCGAAATAGGGGTATGCGCTCTTCGGGGCTATTTTGACCTTGAAAATGGATCGTAATGGCCATGAGGGCCAACCGGATGCATAGCCAAGGTCTTCACGGACTTCCAAAAATAATTTTGGCAGTTTTGACATCGGGATCCCGATCAACCAAAAAATGGTTTACTATAGCACACGAAATATCGTCGAAATAGGGGTATGCGCGCTTCGGGGCTATTATGACTTTGAAAATGGATCGGAATGGCCGTGAAGGCCAACCAGATGCATATCCAAGGTCTTCACGGACGTCCACAAATAATTTTGGCAGTTTTGACGTCGAGATCCCGATCACCCAAAAAATGGTTTACTATAGCACACGAAAAATTGTTGAAATAGGGGTATGCGCGCTTCGGGGCTATTTTGACCTTGAAAATGGATCAGAATGGGCCTTGAGGCCAAAAACGGAATGCATAGAAAAGGTCTCACGGACGTCCACAATAATTTTGGCAGTTTTGACGTTGGGGATCCCGATCACCCAAAAAATGTTTTACTATAGCACACGAAAAATCGTCGAAATAGGGGTATGCGCGCTTCGGGGCTATTTTGAACTTGAAAATGGATAGGAATGGCCGTGAGGGCCAACCGCATGCATAGACAAGGTCTTCAAGGACGTCCACAAATAATTTAGGCAGTTTTGACGTGGGGATCCCGATCACCCGGAAAATGGTTTACTATAGCACACGAAAAATCGTCGAAATAGGGGTATGCGCGCTTCGGGGCTATTATGACCTTGAAAATGGATCGAAATGGCCGTGAAGGCCAACCGGATGCATATCCAAGGTCTTCAAAGACGTCCACAAATAATTTTGGCAGTTTTGACGTCGGGATCCCGATCACCCAAAAAATGGTTTACTATAGCACACGAAAAATTGTCGAAATAGGGGTATGCGCGCTTTGGGGCTATTTTGACCTTCAAAAAGAATTGGAATGGACGTGAGGGCCAATCGGATGCACAGACAAGGTCTTCACGGACGTCCACAAATAATTTTGGCAGTTTTGACATCGGGATCCCGATCACCCAAAAAATGGTTTACTATAGCACACGAAAAATCGTCGAAATAGGGGTATGCGCGCTTCGGGGCTATTTTGAACTTGAAAATGGATAGGAATGGCCGTGAGGGCCAACCGCATGCATAGACAAGGTCTTCATGGACGTCCACAAATAATTTAGGCAGTTTTGACGTGGGGATCCCGATCACCCAAAAAATGGTTTACTATAGCACATCGTCGAAATAGGGGTATGCGCTCTTCGGGGCTATTTGACCTTGAAAATGGATCGGAATGGCCGTGAGGGACAACCGGATGCATAGCCAAGGTCTTCACGGACGTCCATAAATAATTTTGGCAGTTTTGACGTTGGGATCCCGATCACCCAAAAAATAGTTTACTATAGCACACGAAAAATCATCGAAATAATGGTATGCGAGCTTCGGGGCTATTATGACCTTGAAAATGGATCGAAACGGCCGTGAGGACCAACCGGATGCATAGATAAGGTCTTCACGGACATCCACAAATAATTTTGGCAACATCGGGATCCCGATCACCCAAAAAATGGTTTACTATAGCACGCAAAAAATCATCGAGATAGGGGTATGCGCACTTCGAGGCTATTTTGACCTTGAAAATGGATCGGAATGGCCGTGAGGGCCAACCGGATGCATATACAAGGTCTTCACGGATGTCCACAAATAATTTTGGCAGTTTTGACGTTGGAATCCCGATCACCCAAAAAATGGTTTACTATAGCACACGAAAAATCGTCGAAATAGGGGTATGCGCACTTCGGGCTATTTTGACCTTGAAAATGGATCAGAATGGCCGTGAGGGCCAAACGGATGCATAGAAAAGGTCTTCACGGACGTCCACAAATAATTTTGGCAGTTTTGACGTCGGGATCCCGATCACCCAAAAAATGGTTTACTATAGCACACGAAAAATCATCGAAATAGGGGTATGCGCGCTTCGGGGCTATTTTGACCTTGAAAATGGATCGAAATGGCCGTGAGGGCCAATCGTATGCATAGACAAGGTCTTCACGGACGTCCATAAATAATTTTGGCAGTTTTAACGTCGGGATCCCGATCACCCAAAAAATGGTTTACTATAGCACACGAAAAATCGTCGAAATAGGGGTATGCGCGCTTCAGGGCTATTTTGACCTTGAAAATGGATTGGAATGGCTGTGAGGGCCAACCAGATGCATAGCGAAGGTCTTCACGGATGTCCACAAATAATTTTGGCTATTTTGACGTCGAGATCCCGATCACCCAAAAAATGGTTTACTATAGCACACGAAAAATCGTCGAAATAGGGGTATGCGCGCTTTGGGGCTATTTTGACCTTCAAAAAGAATCGAAATGGACGTGAGGGCCAATCGGATGCATAGACAAGGTCTTCACAGACGTACACAAATAATTTTGGCAGTTTTGACATCGCGATCCCGATCACCCAAAAAATGGTTTACTATAGCACACGAAAAATCGTCGAAATAGGGGTATGCGCGCTTCGGGGCTATTATGACCTTGAAAATGGATCGGAATGGCCGTGAGGGAAAACCGGATGCATAGACAAGGTCTTCACGGACGTCCACAAATAATTTTGGCAGTTTTGACGTCGGGATCCCAATCGTCCAAAAAATGGTTTACTATAGCACACGAAAAATCATCGAAATAGGCGTATGCGCTCTTCGGGGCTATTTTGACCTTGAAAATGGATCGTAATGGCCATGAGGGCCAACCGGATGCATAGCCAAGGTCTTCACGGACGTCCACAAATAATTTTGGCAGTTTTGACGTCGGGATCCCGATCACCCAAAAAATATTTTACTATAGCACACGAAATATCGTCGAAATAGGGGTATGCGCGCTTCGGGGCTATTATGACTTTGAAAATGGATCGGAATGGCCGTGAAGGTCAACCAGATGCATATCCAAGGTCTTCACGGATGTCCACAAATAAATTTGGCAGTTTTGACGTTGGGATCCCGATCACCCAAAAATTGTTTTACTATAGCACACGAAAAATCGTCGAAAGAGGGGTATGCGCGCTTCGGGGCTATTTTGACCTTCAAAAAGAATCGGAATGGACGTGAGGGCCAATCGGATGCATAGACAAGGTCTTCACAGACGTACACAAATAATTTTGGCAGTTTTGACATCGGGATCCCGATCACCCAAAAAATGGTTTACTATAGCACACGAAAAATTGTCGAAATAGGGGTATCCGCGCTTCGGGGCTATTTTGACCTTTAAAATGGATCATAATGGCCATGAGGGTCAATCGGATGCATAGCCAAGGTCTTGACGGACGTCCACAAATAATTTTGACAGTTTTGACATCGCGATCCTGATCACCCAAAAAATGGTTTACTATAGCACACGAAAAATCGTCGAAATAGGGGTATGCGCGCTTCGGGGCTATTATGACTTTGAAAATGGATCGGAATGGCTGTGAGGGCAAACCGGATGCATAGACAAGGTCTTCACGGACGTCCACAAATAATTTTGGCAGTTTTGACGTGGAGATCCCGATCACCCAAAAAATGGTTTACTATAGCACACAAAAAATTGTTGAAATAGGGGTATGCGCGCTTCGGGGCTATTTTGACCTTGAAAATGGATCAGAATGGCCGTGAGGGCCAAACGGATGCATAGAAAAGGTCTTCACGGACGTCCACAAATAATTTTGGCAGTTTTGACATCGGGATCCCGATCACCCAAAAAATGGTTTACTATAGCACACGAAAAATCGTCGAAATAGGGGTATGTGCACTTCGGGCTATTTTGACCTTGAAAATGGATCGAAATGGCCGTGAGGGCCAATCGTATGCATATACAAGGTCTTCACGGACGTCCACAAATAATTTTGGCAGTTTTAACGTCGGGATCCCGATCACCCAAAAAATAGTTTACTATAGCACACAAAAAATCGTCGAAATAGGGGTATGCGAACTTCAGGGCTATTTTGACCTTGAAAATGGATTGGAATGGCTGTGAGGGCCAACCAGATGCATAGCCAAGGTCTTCACGGACGTCCACAAATAATTTTGGCAATTTTGACGTCGGGATCCCGATCACCCAAAAAATGGTTTACTATAGCACACGAAAAATCGTCAAAATAGGGGTATGCGCGCTTTGGGGCTATTTTGACCTTCAAAAAGAATCGGAATGGACGTGAGGGCCAATCGGATGCATAGACAAGGTCTTCACAGATGTACACAAATAATTTTGGCAGTTTTGACGTCGGGATCCCGATCACCCAAAAAATGGTTTACTATAGCACACAAAAAATCGTCGAAATAGGGGTATGCGCGCTTCGGGACTATTATGACCTTGAAAATGGATCGGAATGGCCGTGAAGGCCAACCGGATGCATATCCAAGGTCTTCACGGACGTTCACAAATAATTTTGGCAGTTTTGACGTCGGGATCCCGATCACCCAAAAAATAGTTTACTATAGCACACGAAAAATCGTCGAAATAGGGGTATGCGCGCTTTGGGGCTATTTTTACCTTTAAAAAGAATCGGAATGGACGTGAGGGCCAATCGGATGCACAGACAAGGTCTTCACGGACGTCCACAAATAATTTTGGCAGTTTTGACATCGGGATCCCGATCACCCAAAAAATGGTTTACTATAGCACACGAAAAATCGTCGAAATAGAGGTATCCGCGCTTCGGGGCTATTTTGACCTTTAAAATGGATCGTAATGGCCATGAGGGTCAACCGAATGCATAGCCAAGGTCTTGACGGACGTCCACAAATAATTTTTACAGTTTTGACATCGCGATCCCGATCACCCAAAAAATGGTTTACTATAGCACACGAAAAATCGGGATCACCCAAAAAATGGTTTACTATAGCACACGAAAAATCATCGAAATAGGGGTATGTGCGCTTCGGGGCTATTATGACCTTGAAAATGAATCGGAATGGCCGTGAGGGACAACCGGATGCATAGACAAGGTCTTCACGGACGTCCACAAATAATTTTGGCAGTTTTGACGTCGGGATCCCGATCATCCAAAAAATGGTTTACTATAGCACACGAAAAATCATCGAAATAGGGGTATGCGCTCTTCGGGGCTATTTTGACCTTGAAAATGGATCGTAATGGCCATGAGGGCCAACCGGATGCATAGCCAAGGTCTTCACGGACGTCCAAAAATAATTTTGGCAGTTTTGACGTCGGGATCCCGATCACCCAAAAAATGGTTTACTATAGCACACGAAATATCGTCGAAATAGGGGTATGCGCGCTTCGGGGCTATTATGACTTTGAAAATGGATCGGAATGGCCGTGAAGGTCAACCGGATGCATAGACAAGGTCTTCACGGACGTCCACAAATAATTTTCGCAGTTTTGACATCGAGATCCCGATCACCCAAAAAATGGTTTACTATAGCACACGAAAAATTGTTGAAATAGGGGTATGCGCGCTTCGGGGCTATTTTGACCTTGAAAATGGATCAGAATGGCCGTGAGGGCCAAACGGATGCATAGAAAAGGTCTTCACGGACGTCCACAAATAATTTTGGCAGTTTTGACGTCGGGATCCCGATCACCCAAAAAATGGTTTACTATAGCACACGAAAAATCGTCGAAATAGGGGTATGCGCGCTTCGGGGCTATTTTGACCTTTAAAATGGATCGGAATGGCCGTGAGGGCCAACCGGATGCATAGACAAGGTCTTCACGGACGTCCACAAATAACTTTGGCAGTTTTGACGTCGGGATCCCGATCACCCAAAAAATGGTTTACTATAGCACACGAAAAATCGTCGAAATAGGGGTATGTGCGCTTCGGGGCTATTTTGACCTTTAAAATTGATCAAAATGGCCTTGAGGGCCAACCGGATGCATAGACAAGGTCTTCACGGACATCCACAAATAATTTTGGCAGTTTTGACTTCGGGATCCCGATCACCCAAAAAATGGTTTACTATAGCACACGAAAAATCATCGAAATAGCGGTATGCACGCTTCGGGGCTATTTGGACCTTGAGAATCGATCGGAATGGCCGTGAGGGCCCAACGGATGCATAGACAAGGTCTTCATGGACGTCCACAAATAATTTTGGCAGTTTTGACGTCGGGATCTAGATCACCAAAAAAATGGTTTACTATAGCACACGAAAAATCATCGAAATAGGGGTATGCGCGCTTTGGGGCTATTTGGACCTTAAAAAAGAATCGGAATGGACGTGAGGGCCAATCGGATGCATAGAAAAGGTCTTCACGGACGTACACAAATAATTTTCGCAGTTTTGATGTAGGGATCCCGATCACCCAAAAAATGGTTTACTATAGCACACGAAAAATCGTCGAAATAGGGGTATGCGCAATTTGGGGCTATTTTGACCTTGAAAATGGATCGGAATGGCCGTGAGGGCCAACCGGATGCATATACAAGGTCTTCACGGATTTCAACAAATAATTTTTGCAGTTTTGACATCGGGATCCCGATCACCCAAAAAATGTTTTACTATAGCACACGAAAAATCATCGAAATAGGCGTATGCGCGCTTCGGGGCTATTTTGACCTTGAAAATGGATCGGAATGGCCGTGAGGGCCAACCGGATGCATAGATAAGGTCTTCACGGACGTCCACAAATAATTTTGGCAGTTTTGACATCGGGATCCCGATCACCCAAAAAATGGTTTACTATAGCACACGAAAAATTGTCGAAATAGGGGTATCCGCGCTTCGGGGCTTTTTTGACCTTTAAAATGGATCGTAATGGCCATGAGGGTCAACCGGATGCATAGCCAAGGTCTTGACGGACGTCCACAAATAATTTTGACAGTTTTGACGTCGCGATCCCGATCACCCAAAAAATGGTTTACTATAGCACACGAAAAATCATCGAAATAGAGGTATGCGCGCTTCGGGGCTATTATGACCTTGAAAATGGATCGGAATGGCCGTGAAGGCCAACCGGATGCATAGACAAGGTCTTCACGGACGTCCACAAATAATTTTGGCAGTTTTGACGTCAGGATCCCGATCACCCAAAAAATGGTTTACTATAGCACACGAAAATTCATCGAAATAGGGGTATGCGCTCTTCGGGGCTATTTTGACCTTGAAAATGGATCGTAATGGCCATGAGGGTCAACCGGATGCATAGCCAAGGTCTTGACGGACGTCCACAAATAATTTTGGCAGTTTTGACGTCGGGATCCCGATCACCCAAAAAATGGTTTACACAAAAAATCGTTGAAATAGGGGTCTGCGCGCTTCGAGGCTATTATGACCTTGAAAATGGATCGGAATGGCCGTGAAGGCCAACCGGATGCTCCAAGGTCTTCACGGACGTCCACAAATAATTTTGGCAGTTTTGACGTCGAGATCCCGATCACCCAAAAAATGGTTTACTTAAGCACACGAAAAATCATCGAAATAGGGGTATGCGCGCTTCGGGGCTATTTTGGCATTGAAAATCGATTGGAATGGCCGTGAGGGCAAAATGGATGCATAGACAAGGTCTTCTCAGACGTCCACAAATAATTTTGGCAGTATTGACGTCGGGATCCCGATCACCCAAAAAATGGTTTACTATAGCACACGAAAAATTATCGAAATAGGGGTATGCGCGCTTTGGGCTATTTTGACCTTAAAAAAGAATCGGAATGGACGTGAGGGCCAATCGGATGCATAGACAAGGTCTTCACGGACGTACACAAATAATTTTGGCAGTTTTGACGTAGGGATCCCGATCACCCAAAAAATGTTTACTATAGCACACGAAAAATAGTCGAAATAGGGGTATGCGCGCTTCAGGGCTATTTTGACCTTGAAAATGGATCGGAATGGCCGTGAGGGCCAACCGAATGCATAGCCAAGGTCTTCACGGACGTCCACAAATAATTTTGGCAGTTTTGACGTTAGGATCCCGATCACCCAAAAAATAGTTCACTATAGCACACGAAAAATCGTCGAAATAGAGGAATGCGCGCTTCGGGGCTATTATGACCTTGAAAATGGATCAAAACGGCCGTGAGGGCCAATCGGATGCATAGACAAGGTCTTCACGGACATCCACAAATAATTTTGGCAACATCGGGATCCCGATCACCCAAAAAATGGTTTACTATAGCACGTGAAAAATCGTAGAAATAGGGGTATGCGCGCTTCGGGGCTATTTTGACCTTGAAAATGGATCGGAATGGCAGTGAGGGCCAACCGGATGCATATAGAAGGTCTTCACGGATGTCCACAAATAATTTTGGCAGTTTTGACGTTGGAATCCCGATCACCCAAAAAATGGTTTACTATAGCACACGAAAAATCATCGAAAAGGGGTATGCGCGCTTCGGGGCTATTTTGACCTTGAAAATGGATCGGAATGGCCGTGACGGCAAACCGGATGCATAGATAATGTCTTCACGGACGTCCACAAATAATTTTGGCAGTTTTGACGTCAGGATCCCGATCACCCAAAAAATGGTTTACTATAGCACACGAAAAATCGTCGAAATAGGGGTATGCGCGCTTCGGGGCTATTTTGACCTTTAAAATATATCGGAATGGCCGTGAGGGCCAACCGGATGCATAGACATGGTCTTCACAGACGTCCACAAGTAATTTTGGCAGTTTTGACGTCAGGATCCCGATCACCCAAAAAATGGTTTACTATAGCACACGAAAAATCATCGAAATAGGGGTATGCGCGCTTCGGGGCTATTTTGACCTTGAAAATGGATCGTAATGGCCGTTAGGGACAACCGGATTCATAGACAAGGTCTTCACGGACGTCCACAAATAATTTTGGTAGTTTTGACGTCGGGATCCCGATCACCCAAAAAATGGTTACTATAGCACACGAAAAATCGTCGAAATAGGGGTATGCGCGCTTCGGGGCTATTTTGACATTGAAAATTGATCGGAATGGCCGTGAGGGCCAACCGGAATCATAGACAAGGTCTTCACGGACGTCCACAAACAATTGGCAGTTTTGACGTCAGGATCCCGATCACCCAAAAAATGGTTTACTATAGCACACGAAAAATCATCGAAATAGGGGTATGCGCGCTTCGGGGCTATTTTGACCTTGAACATCGATCGGAATGGCCGTGAGGGCCAAACGGATGCATAGACAAGGTCTTCATGGACGTCCACAAATAATTTCGGCAGTTTTGACGTTGGGATCCCGATCACCCAAAAAATGGTTTACTATAGCACACGAAAAATCATCAAAATAGGGTATGCGCGCTTTGGGGCTATTTTGACCTTAAAAAAGAATCGAAATGGACGTGAGGGCCAATCGGATGCATAGACAAGGTCTTCACGGACGTACACAAATAATTTTGGCAGTTTTGACGTAAGGATCCCGATCACCCAAAAAATGTTTTACTATTGCACACGAAAAATAGTCGAAATAGGGGTATGCGCGCTTCGGGGCTATTATGACCTTGAAATTGGATCAGAATGGCCGTGAAGGCCAACCGGATGCATATCCAAGGTCTTCAAGACCGTCCACAAATAAATTTGGCAGTTTCGACGTCGAGATCCCGATCACCCAAAAAATGGTTTACTATAGCACACGAAAAATCATCGAAATAGGGGTATGCGTACTTCGGGGCTATTTTGACCTTGAAAATGGATTGAAATGGTCGTGAGGGCCAAAAGGATGCATAGCCAAGGTCTTCACGGATGTCCACAAATAATTTTGGCAGTTTTGACGTTGGAATCCCGATCACCCAAAAAATGTTTTACTATAGCACACGAAAAATCGTCGAAATAGGGGTATGCGCGCTTCGGGGCTATTATGACTTTGAAAATGGATTGGAATGGCCGTGAAGGCCAACCGGATGAATATCCAAGGTCTTCACGGACGTCCACAAATAATTTTGGCAGTTTTGACATCGAGATCCCGATCACCCAAAAATGGTTTACTTTAGCACACGAAAAATCGTCGAAATAGGGGTATGCGCGCTTCGGGGCTATTTTGACCTTTAAAATGGATCGGAATGGCCGTGAGGGCCAACCGGATGCATAGATAAGGTCTTCACGGACGTCCACAAATAATTTTGGCAGTTTTGACATCGGGATCCCGATCACCCAAAAAATGGTTTACTATAGCACACGAAAAATCGTCGAAATAGGGGTATGCGCGCTTCGGGGCTATTTTGACCTTTAAAATGGATCGGAATGGCCGTGAGGGCCAACCGGATGCATAGACAAAGTCTTCACGGACGTGCACAATTAATTTTGGCAGTTCTGACGTCAGGATCCCGATCACCCAAAAAATGGTTTACTATAGCACACGAAAAATCATCGAAATATGGGTATGCGCGCTTCGGGGATATTTTGACCTTGAAAATGGATTGAAATGGCCGTGAGGGCCAAACGGATGCATAGACAAGGTCTTCACGGACGTCCACAAATAATTTTGGCAGTTTTGACGTCGGGATCCCGATCACCCAAAAAATTGTTTACTATAGCACACAAAAAATCATCGAAATAGGGGTATGCGCGCTTCGGGGCTATTTTGGACCTTGAAAGGGATCGGAATGGCCGTGAGGGACAACCGGATGCATAGACAGAGTAATTTCACGGACGTCCACAAATAATTTTGGCGGTTTTGAAGTCGGAGATCCCCGATCACCCCAAAAAATGGTTTCTATAGCACACACAACGAAAAAATCGTCGAAAAAGGGGATATGCGCGCTTCGGGCTATTTTGACCTTGAAAATTGATCGGAATGGGCCGTGAGGGCCAACCCGGATGCATAGACAAGTCTTCACAAACGTCCCCAAACAATTTTGGGGGCAGTTTTGACGTCAGGATCCGATCACCCAAAAAATGGTTTACTATAACAAAAACGACAACCCCACGAAAAATCGTCGAAATAGGGGTATGCGCGCTTCGGGGCTATTTTGACCTTGAACATCGATCGGAATGGCCGTGAGGGCCAAACGGATGCATAGACAAGGTCTTCATGGACGTCCACAAATAATTTTGGCAGTTTTGACGTCGGGATCCCGATCACCCAAAAAATGGTTTACTATAGCACACGAAAAATCATCTAAATAGGGGTATGCGCGTTTTGGGGCTATTTTGACCTTAAAAAAGAATCCGAATGGATGTGAGGGCCAATCGGATGCATAGACAAGGTCTTCACGGACGTACACAAATAATTTTGGCAGTTTTGACATAGGGATCCCGATCACCCAAAAAATGTTTTACTATAGCACACGAAAAATCGTCGAAATAGGGGTATACACGCTTCGGGGCTATTATGACCTTGAAAATGGATCGGAATGGCCGTGAAGGCCAACCGGATGCATATCCAAGGTCTTCACGGACGTCCATAAATAATTTTGGCAGTTTCGACGTCGAGATCCCGATCACCCAAAAAATGGTTTACTATAGCACACGAAAAATCGTTGAAATAAGGGTATGCGCGCTTCGGGGCTATTTTGACCTTGAAAATGGATCGAAATGGTCGTGAGGGCCAAACGGATGCATAGCCAAAGTCTTCACGGACGTCCACAAATAATTTTGGCAGTTTTGACGTTGGGATCCCGATCACCCAAAAAATGTTTTACTATAGCACACGAAAAATCGTCGAAATAGGGGTATGCGCGCTTTGGGGCTATTATGACCTTGAAAATGGATTGGAATGGCCGTGAAGGCTAACCGGATGCATATCCAAAGTCTTCACGGACGTCCACAAATAATTTTGGCAGTTTTGACGTCGAGATCCAGATCACCCAAAAAATGGTTTACTATAGCACACGAAAAATCATCGAAATAGGGGTATGCGCGCTTCGGGGCTATTTTTACCTTGAAAACCGATCAAAATGGCCGTGAGGGCCAAACGGATGCATAGACAAGGTCTTCACGGACGTCCACAAATAATTTTGGCAGTTTTGACGTCGGGATCCCGATCACCCAAAAAATGGTTTACTATAGCACACGAAAAATCGTCGAAATAGGGGTATGCGCGCTTCGGGGCTATTTTGAACTTGAAAATGGATAGGAATGGCCGTGAGGGCCAACCGCATGCATAGACAAGGTCTTCAAGGACGTCCACAAATAATTTAGGCAGTTTTGACGTGGTGATCCCGATCACCCAAAAAATGGTTTACTATAGCACACGAAAAATCGTCGAAATAGGGGTATGCGCGCTTCGGGGCTATTTTTACCTTAAAAAAGAATCGAAATGGATGTGAGGGCCAATCGGATGCATAGACAAGGTCTTCACGGACGTACACAAATAATTTTGGCAGTTTTGACATTGGGATCCCGATCACCCAAAAAATGTTTTACTATAGCACACGAAAAATAGTCGAAATAGGGGTATGCGCGCTTCGGGGCTATTATGACCTTGAAAATGGATCAGAATGGCCGTGAAGGTCAACCGGATGCATATCCAAGGTCCTCACGAACGTCCACAAATAATTTTGGCAGTTTCGACGTCGAGATCCCGATCACCCAAAAAATGGTTTACTATAGCACACGAAAAATCGTCGAAATAGGGGTATGCACGCTTCGGGGCTATTTTGACCTTGAAAATGGATCGGAATGGCCGTGAAGGCCAACCGGATGCATAGCCAAGGTCTTCACGGACGTCCACAAATAATTTTGGCAGTTTTGACGTCGGAATCCCGATCACCCAAAAAATGGTTTACTATAGCACACAAAAATCGTGGAAATAGGGGTATGCACGCTTCGGGGCTATTTTGACCTCGAAAATGGATCGAATGGCCGTGAGGGCCAACAGGATGCATAGACAATGTCTTTACGGACGTCCACAAATAATTTTGGCAGTTTTGACGTCGGGATCCCGACCACCCAAAAAATGGTTTACTAAAGCACACAAAAAATCTTCGAAATAGGGGTATGCGCGCTTCGGGGCTATTTTGACCTTGAAAATGGATCCGAATGGCCGTGAGGGCCAACCGGATGCATAGACAAAGTCTTCAGGGACGTCCACAAATAATTTTGGCAGTTTTGAGGTCGGGATCCTGATCACCCAAAAAATGGTTTACTATAGCACACGAAAAATCATCGAAATAGGGGTATGCGCACTTCGGGGCTATTTTGACCTTGAAAATGGATCGTAATGGCCGTGAGGGACAACCGGATGCATAGCCAAGGTCTTCACGGACGTCCACAAATAATTTTGGAATTTTCGACGTCGCGATCCCGATCACCCAAAAAATGGTTTACTATAGCACACGAAAAATCGTTGAAATAGGGGTATACGCGCTTCGGGGCCATTTTGACCTTGAAAATGGATCGAATTGGCTGTGAGGGCCAACCGGATGCATAGACAAGGTCTTCACGGACGTCCACAAATAATTTTGGCAGTTTTGACGTCGGGATCCTGATCACCCAAAAAATGGTTTACTTATAGCACACGAAAAATTGTCGAAATAGGGGTATGCGCGCTTCGGGGCTATTTTAACCTCGAAAATGGATCGGAATGGCCGTGAGGACCAACCGTATGCATATACAAGGTCTTCACGGACGTCTATAATAATTTTGGCAGTTTTGACGTCGGGATCCCGATCACCCAAAAAATGGTTTACTATACCACAAGAAAAATCTTCGAAATAGGGGTATGCGCGCTTCGGGGCTATTTTGACCTTGAAAATGGATCAGAATGGCCGTGAGGCCAACCGGATGCATAGACAAGGTCTTCACGGACGTCCACAAATAAATTTGGCAGTTTTGATGTCGGGATCTCGATCACCCAAAAAATGGTTTACTATAGCACACGAAAAATTGTCGAACTAGGGGTATGCGCGCTTCGGGGCTATATTGACCTTGAAAATGGATCGAATGGCCGTGAGGGTCAACCGGATGCATAGACAATGTCTTTACGGATGTCCACAAATAATTTTGGCAGTTTTGACGTCGGGATCCCGACCACCCAAAAAATGGTTTACTATAGCACACGAAAAATTGTCAAAATAGGGTATGCGCGCTTCGGGGCTATTTTAACCTTGAAAATGGATCGGAATGGCCGTGAAGGCCAACCGGATGCATATACAATGTCTTTACGGACGTCCACAAATAATTTTGGCAGTTTTAACGTCGGGATCCCGACCACCCAAAAAATGGTTTACTATAGCACACGAAAAATCGTCAAAATAGAGGTATGCGCGCTTTGGGGCTATTTTGACCTTGAAAATGGATCGGAATGGCCGTGAGGGCCAACCGGATGCATAGATAAGGTCTTCATGGACTTCCACAAATAATCTTGGAAGTTTTGACGTCGGAATCCTGATCACCCAAAAAATGGTTTACTATAGCACACGAAAAATCGTCGAAATAGGGGTATGAACGTTTCGGGGCTATTTTGACCTTGAAAATGGATCGTAATGGCCGTGAGGTACAACCGGATGCATAGCCAAGGTCTTCACGGACGTCCACAAATAATTTTGGAATTTTCGACGTCGCGATCCCGATCACCCAAAAAATGGTTTACTATAGCACACGAAAAATCGTCGAAATAGGGGTATGCGCGCTTTGGGGCCATTTTGACCTTGAAATTGATCGAATTGGTTGTGACGGCCAACCGGATGCATAGACAAGGTCTTCACGGATGTCCACAAATAATTTTGGCAGTTTTGACGTCGGGATCCTGATCACCCAAAAAATGGTTTACTTATAGCACACGAAAAATTGTTGAAATAGGGGTATGCGCGCTTTGGGGCTATTTTAACCTCGAAAATGGATCGGAATGGCCGCGAGGACCAACCGTATGCATATACAAGGTCTTCACGGACGTCTATAAATAATTTGGCAGTTTTGACGTCGGGATCCCGATCACCCAAAAAATGGTTTACTATACCACAAGAAAAATCTTTGAAATAGGGGTATGCGCGCTTCGTGGCTATTTTGACCTTGAAAATGGATTGGAATGGCCGTGAGGGCTAACCGATTGCATAGACAAGGTCTTCACGGACGTCCACAAATAATTTTGGCAGTTTTGACGTCGGGATCCCGACCACCCAAAAAATGGTTTACTATAGCACACAAAAAATCGTCAAAATAGGGGTATGCGCGCTTCGGGGCTATTTTGACCTTGAAAATGGATCGGAATGGCCGTGAGGGCCAACCGGATGCATAGACAAGGTCTTCATGGACTTCCACAAATAATCTTGGCAGTTTTGACGTCGGAATCCTGATCACCCAAAAAATGGTTTACTATAGCACACGAAAAATCGTCGAAATAGGGGTATGCACGCTTCGGGGCTATTTTGACCTTGAAAATGGATTGAATGGCCGTGAGGGCCAACCGGATGCATAGACAATGTCTTCACGGAAGTCCACAAATAAATTTGGCAGTTTTGACGTCGCGATCCCGATCACCCAAAAAATGGTTTACTATAGCACACGAAAAATCATCGAAATAGGGGTATGCGCGCTTCGGGGCTATTTTGACCTTCAAAATGGATTGGAATGGCTGTTGGGACCAACCGGATTCATAGACAAGTTCTTCACGGACGTCCACAAATAATTTTGGCAGTTTTGACGTCGGGATCCCGATCACCCAAAAAATGGTTTACTTATAGCACACGAAAAATTATTGAA
>JABWTJ010000301.1:1116949-1148705 GCA_016801875.1 Solanum sitiens
AATTCCCACTTGTCGTTATAGAAATGGTATTTGCAAAAGAAAGTTTGATGAATCCTTCTCCTAAGCCAATTGAAGTCAATTTGTGCCATTAAGGTCTTAAAGTAAGGTGTTGATGTTTCATAGCTCCTTATGTCATTGTTACTGCCTCAAAGTATTGTTTTCATGTATTCCACTACTGTTCCGTAATTTCATGTCTCCAAGATGATTATGACCACCAAATCAACATCTCAAAATGTTACGATTATCCAAAATAACATCTCAAAAGAGTTATGAACTGATTAACAATAATCTCAAAGATTAAGAATCTAAGTGAAGAAATCTATTTAATTAAGGGTGGCAGCTTAGGGGCGAAAGCCTAGCATGGGCCGATCCCTATTGTAAGAAGGGTGGCAGCTCAGGGGCGAAAGCCTAGCATGGGCCGATCCCAAGTTGTGTAATTATAGGACCGCATCCAAAGGGTTAATACGCCTAGCATGGGTCATCCTCTTCTACCCACTGATCAGCTGGTCACGTGTATCACATGCCCAACAAAGATTATAACATACAAAGAAGGTAAAGAAAAGAATCTAGCTTACTTGATTCCACAAGAGTAAGAAAAGGTGGTCTTCTCTCCTAATCTATGCACTCATATGTTGCTACTTGATTTCATTTGTGCCTTGTATTACATATACTTTTTGCCTTACATATTCAGTACATTTTTCGTACTAACGTCCCGTATTGGGGACGCTGCATTTCATGCTGCAGGCTCAGGTACTCCAGCTAGTAGACCTCCTCAGTAGAAGCACTCGAAATTCTGCTACTTTTGGTGAGCTCCAAGTTGATTCGGAGCTTTATTAAGTCCTTGGTAAATTCGTTTGGTATTGTATCGTAGTTAAGGGTAAGGCGGGGTCTGTCCCGACCTACTCTAGTCTTCTATCTTTTAGAGGCTTTGTAGACGTATGTACATGGTTCAGTTGTGTCTTAAGGAGTTGTGGCCTAAACGGCCAAGTCTTGTATATAACTTTTGGATCTACTTACGTTGGTTTGTATCGCTGCATCCAAAGTTAACTTGTCTCAATTGTTATAGTATATGCTCAGTAAGAACAGGTTGCAGGTTGGTTCTCTCGGGCCTTTAGGGCATCGGGTGCCTGTCCGTCTTAATGGGTTTTGAGGCGTGACACGTACCCGGACGTTTCCAACGCGATTACAAACCTTAACATGTTATAGACCTACCACATAAGTTTCATCCAAAACAAACACATACAAGACATCCAAACACCCTTGACCCCAACATGACATATAATGAGCGTCTTAGGGGCTATCTTTCAAACGCCTTGGACGTTCTTGGGCGTTTGACCTCCAAACATCACGAAACTTCATACAATAACATTAAATATCATTTAAAACCATTTCAAGACTTATTTGACTCATTTCACACAACTTAGGCATGCATACACACATGAGGCACATAAGCGACTATTCGTCGAACGTCTTGGACGTCCCTTGACGTTCGACTTCCAAATCACTTCAAACTTTGCACACTGACTCTATATGACATAATAAGGCATTTTCGGACCTTATAACATTAAGACGAACATGTTAGGATCTATACACGTTATCTCATTTTCGAGGTCTTACAAATACAAGAAGACCCATACTAGAAATCAAAGTTAGAAAAGGTTTGAGTTTAGAAACCTTTTTTGAAAACCATTTTGGGAAGTTGGCTTCTTGAATGAAAAGATATTCAAGAATGGATACCATACCTCACTAAGCAAGCCAAATCCAAGAGTTTTTTATGAAGAGACACGTCCAACCAGCCCTCCTATCCTTCCTTTACTTCTAGCTTCCAATGGAGTCTTGGAGAGAGTTTCTTTAGAGAGAGAGAGTTGAATTTAGAAGTGAGGGGGACTTATCTAGGTCTAGGGTTTAAAACACATTTAATATACCCAAAAATCCCTTAAAAAACCGTCCAAACTCTTATTTAGATGTGGGGTGAATTTACAAGTTCACCCCTAACTTGGCAGAAAAATCTGCGCACAGGGACAAGACTTGCGACGACCTGCTTAGGACGGGGCGTCACGGGTGCAACGGCCCGTCCTGACCATCCATTGCAAACTTCAGAGGCTTGCCAAAGGTCCCCTTTACACCCTTGAACAATTCCCCCATGACGGAACCTTGTGACGGGGCGTCACAGCCATGACAGGCCATCGACTGTTCCGTCGCCAAGGCTGCCTCGGACAGCCTGCTTACCAGGTTTTGGGTCCTTCCTCAAGGACCCTTCGATGGTCCTTGGGGATAATTTCCCGGACATTTCCAACACAAATATGATCATATATAAATTTAACACTTCTCACATGAATTTCATCCAAAACGAACACATAAAACTCGACGAAACTCGTCTAGACGTACAAGGTCGACTCAAGGCATATCTTTCGAATGCCTTGGACGTTCTTGGTCGTTTGACCTCCAAACTTCACGAAACATTGCACACTGCCTAAGGACACTAAAATAACTCCATTTAACTTAAAATCAACTCAAGAAACAATCATGAGGCTCTAGTTCACCTTAGTTCATTTTGGGGCGTTATATTCTTCCCCACTTGGAATAACATTCGCCCTCGCATGACACTTAAATTTTTAAGAACAACAAGGACTCTTTTGGCATCATATAATTCAATTAGATCATGATCAAAACATCAACAATCAAAGCATCAACTAGCAAGGAACATCATTTCACACTTTCAACACTTATCAACATAGACAACTTTTGTCAAACTTACAAAGTCAAAACTCAACCATAAACTTCTTTTATGAAGGAACTACCTTCTCCAACATTAAACATGCTCTTATACAACAATTTTGCACATATTTAAACTTCAATTAAGGCAAGGCAAAGTTTTTTCAAATTGCTATTTTTTTACAGTGAACATTCACTGTAACAGTGTCAAACATACAAAACTTTCAAAATTTCACCCTTTGAGCAATTTATCAAGATGACATGATCATATGAACTATAAAACCATATAAACTCATCTCATAACACAAAAGCAACAATAACAAAGAGTTGAGAGTTGAGACTTACCAAAACCATCAATCCGGATTAATTATCCTTTTTAGCCCCCCATCCCATAGGAAGGGTTCTTCTTGGGAGCATTAGGATCTAGGGAAGCTTGATTGACATCTCTCCCCCTTGATTTAACGTTTGGGCAGTCCCTCATCTTGTGGACTTTATTACCACATGCAAAACAACCATCCAATTCGGCAAGACATAACCCCATGTTGCTTGCCACAAGTAGGGCACCTAGCCCTTTCATAGGAATGCCCACCACCTTGAGAAGATTGATTTGGAGCCCTATCCTTGTTTCCCATAGAAGGATCTTGGGGATAAAACCTCTTCTTAGGTCTTTGGTGACTAGAATCATCCGACCTAGGTCTCTTACCCTCTTGCCTTATCTCCCTAATTTTGGACCCCTCAATTTGTTGTGCATAAACCATGAGCCTAGAGATATCCATGTCATTAAGAAGCATAGCCGTACGACACTCTTTTTTCACTAAGCTAGACACGCCCATCACAAACTTGTTCATCCTAGCCCTAGGGTTGGCTACCATGGTTGGGGCATACTTAGAGAGTTGGGTGAATTTGAGAGAGTACTCTTGCACACTCATTCCCCCTTGACGGAGGTTCATGAATTCAGCCATCTTGTTCTCCCTCCACTCTAAAGGAAAGAATCTATCTAGGAAAGCCTTTTTGAATTCCTCCCAAACAACCGGTCCTCTATCTAAGGGTCTCTCACCCCTCCATTGCTCATACCACACTTGAGCAACATCCTTAAGTTGGTAAGCGGCCAATTCCGCTTTCTCCCTAGGGGTCACACCTATAGCATCTACCACCTTGAAAGCCTCATCTATGAAACCTTGTGGATCTTCTTCCACCTTAGTGCCATCAAAAGTAAGAGGGTTCATCCTCATGAAATCCCGAATCCTAGAAGCGGGAGTATTAGCATTTGGTTGGGGCCTATCTCGTAGGTTAGCTTGGCCCAGAAAGTGATTGTTGACAACTTGAACTTGAGCCGTCATGAGTTGGGTCAAGTTCATTAGGGCAGCCCTCAACTCTGCATTAGTCATATCACCCTCAACCAAAGGAGCTTGAGGCATAGGAGGCACTTGAGATTCTTGAAGAGGAACCTCCTCATTTTCCTCCCCTAAGCCAACAATAGGAACTTGGTCAACACGGGGAAGGACTATCTCATTTGGTACACCTCTCTCCTGCCTTCTAGCAATCGATCTCCTCGTATTCATGTCCTAAAAACACAAAAAAAAAGAGGTTGAGAATAGACACCTTATATACTCAACTCTAAGGCACGATACTAGAATAGAGAAGAAAGTGAAACTTCTAGCATCCTATAGCCTCTTGTCCATGGATGTGTCGCGACTCACACCAATGAACAAGATACTACTAGATGTGGCTTGTGAGACTTTTAGACCTTAAACTATTTCCCAAAACCTTATGCTCTGATACTAAGTCTGTCACGACCCGAAAGCACCCCCTAAAAGTTAGAGAAAACCTTGGAATCATGACCGGGCGTACTTGACCCCTTTGGGATCTCATACAAGCCCTCTACTAGCATTCATAACATAAAGCATCAAAAGTAGTGCGAAATTAAAACTTTTCACGATAATAATAATAAAAGAAGTCTTTTCATAAATACTAGGAAATCTTATCGTCACAAGCCAACTTAAAGACACAACTTGGAATCTTAGGGACACGGCCCTTTACAATAAAAGTAAATACATTTTTAAGTCTTAATTAAGAAACTAAGAAACATAAAACTATGTCCTCGAATATGTAAGGACATACCCAATCCTTGATAGATAGAATTCCCAAGCTTCAACTCTGATCCTCCAAAAAAAGCTTACAACCTATACTCATAAGGTATATAAAAGTATGGGATTAGTACAACAATGTACTAAGTATGGCATATGCAAAAACATACAAAAAGGGATATTTTAGTAAAAATAACTTTTAATACAATCTAAAGCAATATTCATGAATCTACAAACAAACCAACATAAGAATCGACAATCAACACCTTATGGCAACTTTACCAAAACTTAGAGTAATCAAAAGGAATATTTCAATGAACTTACTAAACTTACAATGACAATTTAATAAAGCATCACAGTGAATATATTGGATACTTACAATGAAGACCCTACAGTGAATGGCACGGTCCAAGTCATATGAACTCTTTTTCCTTTGAAGTTGCCCTAACCCAAGTTTATCCTAAGAATCCCTAAAGTGAGCTAAGAAGGGATTTTCATTACACCTCCCTTCAAAGCACACCAAAGCGACCCATAAAACTACCAAATCTTAGGCTTACTTCATTGGAAATCAAATCCACGCCCTTGGCTAACATATCCAAAACACTCACGGAAAATATAGGTCATACCAAGTGCAATGTGAGAGTAGCATCCCATACTACCACTCCCACTTAGTACTCCTAATGGATTCCATTTACTCAAGTACTCCACTATAATCATCCATAACACTACACCATAGTACTCATTCACACGGATTTCATGAAGGTACTCTTCTCCCATAGTAGGTATAGGTCACACCAAGTGCAATGTGAGAATAGCATCCCATACTACTACTCCCACTCAATGCTCCTACTCGGTAACTAATGTGGATTGAGCACTTCACGACATACATACATAAATTCAACAATATACAAGATAATTAGTTTCAAATCAATTCTTTTTTGGGAGTTAGATTAACGGACAAAGACCATGGGAGCTAGACATGGAATCTCGATATTAACCCCTATCGGATGAGGTATCCTTACTTGCCTAGTGTAAGGTCATGCTTCTTAGCGTTTACATGGCTTTTCCAATAGCTACACCTATGCGGGCGCATAGTTAAGGGATAAGGAGATTGTTACTAAGTAACTCACTCTCTACTAACGAGGAGTACTCATCTCAAGAGGTACTTTGGATTACAACATCTCAACTCACGAAGTGCAATCCACCTCCCCTTCATATCCTCTCGGTGCTAGGCATAACTCCCCACGGATTTCTCAACATAATAGTCTATCTTAGAAAGCTCACTAGGAATGGAGAGGTTGCTACTAGACACTACATCTCAACTCACAAAGTGTGTCCACCTCAAGATTCCCCTTTTTGCTCAACTTGGTATAATACAAATCTTAAAAGAGTGTGTGTGTGTACATGTGCACACCTTGCATATAAGCATCGCTTCATTATCATCAAGTTCTACACATACTTTAACCTTAATTCATTAAGTTACCTCCATGCTTCTCATAATCATACACTTCATTTAGACATAAACTAGGTCAAACATGCAAATTCAAGTTACATCAAACACAATACAAGACCCATTTCCCATATATCTTCATTTCACATATTAGACCTTCAAGGTTACATACTCAAAACGTACTAAATAACATCAAGTTCATCATTTAGAACCGCCACCCATAAGGTGGACCATACCACTCAAATAGCAATTCATAATAAGAAATGTACAATGAGATCAACTCATCAACAAATCAAACCATCATCACCCATAAGCAATTTATCAATATTTCACCATATTAAAGCCCTTAGGGCAGTAGCTACACCAACATGACAAATACAAGAAGACCCAAGTTCATACCCTACTCAAATCATGCTCACATAACCCATTTTCAAGCCAAAAGTTGAAGTATGCATATACAAGAGTCTCATGGAGTTTTTAACATCAAAATCATCAATTCAAAAAAAGATAAATACATTTAAATTACTAAACTTAAATACAAGAAGACCCACACTAGAAATCAAAGTTAGAAGAAGTTTGAGTTTAGAAACCCTTTTTGAAAACCATTTTGGGAAGTTGGCTTCTTGAATGAAAAGATATTCAAGAATGGATCCCATACCTCACTAAGCAAGCCAAATCCAAGAGGTTTTGTTGAAGAGACACGTCCAACCATCGCTCCTATCCTTCTTTGACTTCTAGCTTCCAATGGAGTCTTGGAGAGAGTTTCTTTAGAGAGAGAGAGAGTTTAATTTAGAAGTGAGGGGGTCTTGTCTAGGTCTAGGGTTTAAAACTCATTTAATATACCCAAAAATCCCTTAACAAACCGTCCAAACTCTTATTTAGACGTGGGGTAAATTACAAGTTCACCCCTAACTTGGCAGAAAAATCTGCGCACAGGGACAAGACTTGCGACGACCTGCTTGTGACGGGGCGTCACGGGTGCAACGGCCCGTCCTGACCATCCGTTGCAAACTTCAGAGGCTTGACAAGGGTCCCCTGTACACCCTTGAACAAGTCCCCCATGACGTAACCTCGTGACGGGGTGTCACAGCCATGACAGACCGTCGACTGCTCCGTCGCCAAGGCTGCCTGGGACATCCTGCTTACCAGGTTTTGGGTCCTTCCTCAAGGACCCTTTGATGGTCCTTAGGGATAATTTCCCAGACGTTTCCAACACAAATATGATCATCTATAAGTTTAACACCTCTCACATGAATTTCATCCAAAACGAACACATAAAACTTGACGAAACTTGTCTAGACGAACAAGGTCGACTCAAGGTATATCTTTTGAATGCCTTGGACGTTCTTGGTCGTTTGACCTCCAAACTTCACGAAACTTTTCACACTGCCTAAGGACACTAAACTAACTTCGTTTACCTTTAAGTAAATTTAAGAAATAATCATGAGGCTCTAGTTCACCTTAGTTCATTTTGGGGCGTTATAAGTTCCCAGAAATCTGCTGCCCCTTCTTGAACCTGGGCTGCTCGCGGATGCCAAAATTGTTTCTGTGGCCTCCATGGCTGGGACCTACCTGATCTTGAGGCTTAGGCATCCTAGAATCATGAATGCCCCTCTTTTTTCGGCTGTCCTCTACCTGCTGAACATACACCATCAACCGGAGAGGTCCATGTTATCATGGAGCATCGCAGACCGACACTCCTCCTCTAGATCTCCGTTGATTCGTGTGAGGAATCTACTTATCTCATCCCTGTTGTTAGATACAAGGGAAGTAGCATACCTGGATAATTTAACAAACTTCAGTACTCATCTCATCCTTGATGTTAGATACTAAGGAAAGTAGCATTACCTGGATAGTTTAACCAAATTCAGGGAATACTCCCTGACTGTCATTGATCCTTTCTTAAGGTTGATAAACTCCTCAACCCTTGCCTCCCTCATCTCCCTGGGAAAGAATCTCCCCAGGAAGGCTGTCTTAAACATCTCCCAAGTGACCGAAACTCCGCCCAAAGCTCGGCTATCCTGCCACATCTTGCACTAAGTCTGTGCAACATCATTGAGCTGATAGGAAGCCAACTCACCCTTCTCAATATCTGTGGCCCCCATAGCCACCAAGATCTTATGCACCTCATCCACAAACTCCTGGGGGTCCTCTAAAGTCTTAGACCCTATGAAAATAGAAGGATTCATCCTCGTGAAGTCTCTTAACCTGTCAGGCATGCTACGAACCGGTGGGTTCTCCCTCTGAACATCCTGCCGATTGACCTGGGCAGTTATAGCCTGGGCCTGCATAGTGATGGACTGTGCCATCTGGGCCAGAGATGCCCGTACCTCCGCATCAGTCAACCCAGCTGGGTTAACCGGCATAGCCACTCCTTCAGCTGGAGCCTAGGGTGGAACCTGATTGCCCCCAGCAGCTGCACCTCCTCTCCTCTGACCAATTGTTCTCCTAGTATTCATTTTCTGAAAACAACAATGATTGATGTTAGACACTCTCATAACACCAAGAAATTATACATTAGGAAAAGCATGATAAGATCATAAGAAGGGAAATTTTCCTACGCATCATGCAGTCTCTAATTCAGGATAGTGGTGCACTTTACTACCATGACTTACAAACTACTCAATGTGGTTGATGTGAACTTATTATTCTCAGAATTTAACCTAGTGATCTGATACCAACTTTGTCACGACCGAAATCTAGACCTTAGACGAGACCGGCGTCGTTGACCCTTCAGAGGTCGCAGACAAGCCTACATACGTCATTCTTACTTCATCTACGTTAATTTTAGCGGAAAATTTGAACTTTTGTTTTCTTATTTCATGCTAAACATTTTAAACTTAACATCATAGGCGTTAACAAATCAACCATCTAATATAGCTATAATCAAATGAATGAAACAGTTCATAATTGCATTAAACGTATTTTTGCCAAAACGGCACCAATACAAAGTATGAAATGAAAGTGGAAAGAAACACTACTGAAACATGCTCCACTAGCTAAAGCCTACATCTATGCTAGATAATAACGGTAGACATCCTTGAAAGCATGAGGGCCTACCAAGTCCGGATGAAAGCTCCACGTCCGGATAGCTGCAACGTCAACCTATAAACTCTAGCGTCCACCTGTGTCTGCACCTAAAAATATAGAGTTGTATGGGATTAGTGCACACTTGTATTAAGTATGGGTATATTCAAGCACACACCAAGAACATGCATGAGTTAGAATAGCTCTTTCCTAACAACATGATTATGGAAAGTCAAGTCAGTGGACTTGCCAAATTGGGATTAGGAAAGTTAGTGAACTTTCCAAAATTGGATTAGGAAAGTCAGTGAGCTTTCCAAAATTCTATTAGGAAAGTCAGTGAGCTTTCAAAATTTGGATTAGGAAAGTCATGCTAAGAAAGTAACATGCATCATCATACTTATCATATTGCACACTGCACATAACATCTTACACATAGCATATATCATATTGCATATAGCACATAACATCTTTTATAACATTCATTCATATGCCATGATACCTTGGAATCATGGACTTGACATTAAGACTTTCCAAAATGATGGCTCAACATATGGGACCTCAAATAGTGAGCCTTCTTTAACAAACACATAGTCTGCTTCATTCATTCATACGTACTTCATTTCATTCATTCATAAGCTAGTGTAAACACCAGCTGTACCTAGGATGTAGTTTAAGACTCTCATCGGGTTTGCTGTGCAATGATCAAGAATAACCTAGTGTCATTACTTGAGTCTAGCTCACCTCTTGATTATCATATCCTAACACCTTTGGTATCGTTCATTTCATTATGTGCATCATTTGAGGCTGGCTTCATTTATTCATTGGGAACTTTAACTTTAACCGACATAGATCATGTGAGCATCATGAAATCCAATGTCTCCCCCACATAGAAAAGAGGTGGAATCACCGGCCAAAGTGACCTAAAACATGCTAGCGTACATGGGAATTTAACCCCACCACATCCCTATATTGGCAGTATAGGTTCGAAGACTAGGAGATATAAGGAGACCATACCCGGCATGCCTATTAGTCTCATCTCATGAGAGTTATGTGAACCTCCGCCCTTCCCGAAAGAGGGCATCACCGCTCATAGCTAGTCTATCGGTGCTTAGTATAAAGTTCCATTATATTCAACTCATACGTCATGGAAGCTGACTTCTAGTATGAGGACATCATAGCTCAATAGATGATTTATCATCTCATCATTAGTATTAAGTGTGTTAATCTCAATATTTTCATTAGAGTGTTCATAGAGACTGGTTTCTTCATTAACATCACACTCTCATAGGTAAGTACGATTTGGTAACATTTACTTAGGCTCATTTGAGATTGTTCTCATCTTTTACGTTAGCCTCATATCATGTTGTCACCATATTCATTAACATTAGCACAATTGCTCTTCATAATTACTCACCCCTTTTTACGTGAATGTTCATTTCATCATATGCCAATGCACTTGGCCATTTGTGTGTTTCACACTCTTACTTAACACTTCTAGGGTTTCATCATTTTATTACATAATAATCATTTCATCGTATGCCAATGCACTTGGCCATTTAGTGTGTTTTACACTCTTACTTAACCCTTCTAGGGTTACGTCATTTCATTACATACATCTTAGGTTGACTTATTTTTAAACGTATGCTAGACTTATGGGTCTATACATACCAGCCATGAGGCTTCATTCATAGTTCGTTAAGTGACTCATATCTTCCTAAGATTATGTAGTACAAGACTTATGCATCTTGTATGTATACCAAAATCTCGATTTTGATCTAAGTAGGTGACATTATTCTTGAACATTTAATTCACGTATGACTTATGTATCAATACGGAAATTTGGGCAAGGGAACCCAAGTTCGAATCCCTTGGACAACACTTACATTTTTCCTTGATTTTATTTTTAGGCCTCATGACATTGAGACCCTAGATCGAGCCCCAACATCAACATTCCCTCTTTATTTTTCTCCTTGGAATCTCCACTTATTTGGCCGAAGGGTTGTGGGATCCAACCCCCACAACCCCCACTTATATTTTTTTCATTTAATTCTCTTGTCTCATTCGCATAGACCATGAGTTTGTGGGATCAAACCCCCACAGCCTCTCTTTATTTTTCTTTAATCTTGCAGCCTGCCTAGAGTTCATGGGTTCAATTCCCACGCCTCACAGTTCTTTTATTTTCATTTTTTCTCCTTAACTCCCTTCACTGCCTTGAGGTCGTGAGTTCGATTCCCAAGCCTCACCTTTCTTTTGTTTTTATTTTCCCTTTCTCCTTTACTCTCCTTCACAACCTTGAGGTCGTGGGTTTGATTCCCACGCCTCATATTTATTTTCTTTTATTTTTCCTTTACTTCTCTCGCTGCCTGGAGGTCGTGGGTTCGATTCCCACGCCTCCCATTTTATTTTATTAACTTTCTTGTTCATTACATTTTCAGCCAGTACACCCAGTATCGATCCCCCTTGACCCCATTTCCCTTTTTGCTATTTTAAGGCATTATACGGGTGGGGTCACAGGTTCGAATCCTGGTGGCCTCATTCCTTTATACGCAAATAAATTTCCAGATTTATTCCTCTACATTTAGCCTAAACTAAACTTGTAAGTTTGCTGGAAATTTAGTCATTTTTTTAGTTTATTTTCACCAACATTTTCACTTGAAATCTTAGGGAAATTCATAGATCATTTAACACTTTTTGGAGTGAATTTTTCATAGATTCCTTTAGCCAAAAGATTGATACTCAAATCAGCCACCCTTCCATTTTAATGAACATCACGATTTACATAGGTTTATGCACGTAAAATGACAACCAAAACATTATCAAATTTGGAGCCTTAACCCGAGAACCTCATTCACAATAACATACTTGCACACGCACACACTTGCACATAATTTTGAATACATGGTTGTCTTTCATACGATTTCAAGTACACAAACATGATCATATTCATCACGAAAACATAACATACACCTAAATCTACCAGCAATCATACCCAACCTACGATTCATTGGGAGCCAGTGACAGGGGCATGCAAAAAGGGAAACAATCCTAGTTTTTGGATGAATAATATGAACCTTAAGGGGTCTCTTGGGAAAGGGACCAAGAGAGAAGAAAACCCATACCTTTTTGACGTTAAACCCTTGACTTGATGCCCAAAAACTTCACCCAAGAACACGTCTAAGCATCCTCAAAATCAACTCCACTCGAATGATAACCTCCTTTAGCCTAGTGTGCGATTAACGTTTGTTTTCTTGTGATTTCGTGTGAGTTCTTCAAGTGTGAAGAACTTGGTTTATTTTTCTGCTTTTGTATCTTATTTTGGCAGAGAAATTTCATGAGAAAGAAGAAGAGAGATTGAGAGTGAGAGTGGAGAGATAAACGTGAGAGACTGAGAGTTGTAGGAGGCTTAGGAGTCTAGTTTTAGCACTTAGTCAATAGGGTTTTGTTTATTTAATAAAAATCTGATTTTTATTTTATTTTAAATCAGCTAATGATTAATAATTAATAATTAATTACATTAATTCAATAGCTTAAATAAAAATCACATTAATTCATTGCTTCCACCTAGGTTCGAACCCGGATGGAGCAAGACTTCACTTCAAGAGCCCAATTTCGGCCCCCTCTCCCCAAATTGCCCTTCCACCTTATTAATTAAATAATTAATTACATATTTAGGGTAATTACGATACTATCCTTAGCCAGGAAAAACACCATTTTACCCCTAGACCCTTCAAACCTAAGATTTCCCCTTTTTAAGTCCGGTAAAGACTCCTTCGAGTAAATTTTCGTATTTGAGAGACCTACATGGCTGGACCCAACCTTTCCAAGCTCAACTAACTCCCCAAGTTAGTTGGCTTGGCTGTAGCAAGGGTTCAGAGGTCTGGTTCTACGCGCATCAATCCGTGTGAACCCTGGTCTAATCATAGGCATTCTTGACACATTAAGCATTTCTTATCTTATCCATTTTTAGGGTTGTTACAGCCCTGTGGCATTCATGGGGACGATTAACGTGGTATTTTGTACCTTATTTATAAACCTTTTTTATAGTGCTCATTGATGTTATCTCAGTGTACTCCAAGACGACGATGATCAATTTCAACATTTAAGGATTGTAATCTAGAGATTGCGAGAAGAGAAGTTATATGTCAAGTTCCCAAAGTGCAAGTTTCTGCTTAATTTTGAGGTATTTTTGGGACACACGTTGTCTAAATAGGGTATTCGGGTAGATACCATCAAGATTGAGGTCGTGAGAGGTTGGACCATACCTACATATGTGACTGAGATTCAAAGTCTGGTTGGACTTTTGTCCTATTCCCAATAATTTGTTTAGAGCTTCTAAACCATAACATTTCCTTTGGCCAAATTGACTTAATAGAGTGTGAGCTTCCAATAGTTTGATGAGCGTGAAGATAGATTAAAAATCCCAAGACCTTATGACTTCGACTCATGTTTTGACATTACCTGAGGAGGGTGTATACTTTCCCATGTATTGTGATGCTTTTGGAGTCGGTTTACATGGTGGTCTTATTGCAGAAAGTCAAGGTGATATCGTATGCCTTTAGAAAATTGTAAATCCATGAGGGGAACTACCTTACCCATGATTTAGTGTTGACAGTCGTAGTGTTTGTGCTTAACCTATAGCTACATTATCTGTATGGGGTTCACCATGGGGTCTGTAAGATCCCGAAATATTCTAAGTTAAGCCCTAGCGATTCTTAAATTTTCGTGTAAGGTCATACTAAAGTGACTCTTAATTTTCTTAGGTTTTAAGGTAAATTTCTTAGTGTGCGAACTATTTTCAATATCAATTAAGGTCATTCGAAAAACCTTGCACAAAGTAGAGTTGAATGTTTCCTTACCAATTAAGTTTAGACATAAGAATTTATTTGGGTAAACTTCAAATGAAAATATCTATTAGAATATTAAGAGTTATGTGAGCCATGACCTATCAGATTGAAGGTATTTGAATCCCCTTTCCAATGCCACCAATTTCGCATCAATCTAGTTTTCGAGTAAAAAGTTATGACCATTTTAGTGAATATTATGGTGCAATCCAGTTTTGGCCGCGGGAAAATAATAATTAAGGAAATTTCCTCTCCTTTTTCCACTAGGAAAACCTAAATAAAACGTGTTTCGCAAGTCCTATAAAGACTTACATAATCATGATGCCATCTTTAAATTCATCATTCTCTTCTCTCTCAAACTCTAGGGCAAAACCTCAAGAAAAAAAATTAAAGTAGAAGACTCCATTCAAGAAAATTTAAGATTTGTCAAGATTCTTTAAACAAGGGTAAGGTTGAAGCTAGGATTGAAGTACTACATTGATTTCATCACCAAAATTCGTGGATTTTCTCCAATAAAGGTATGATTTTTGATACTTGAAACTCATTTCATCAAAGAGCCCAACTTTCAAAGATGTTTTCTTAAGTTTTCAAATGATGAATTGACCTATTTCATAATCTACCATGGGTTCTTGCATTAATCGTTTTTAATCATTGTTTAATGATTGAATTGTTGTTATTAAGATGATTTTTAACTTAATTAACCTATGAACCCATGTAATTGATGAACCCTAGTTTTTGACTAATTTATGGGTTACTTGATATTGGTCTAATACTTATGAATTAATGTGTAGTTTCTTATGGGCTTTCTAATGATGTAAGAATTGTATTCAATTGATGTCTAATTGGTCTTAGATTGTTAAATATATATTGAATTGACCTAGTTTCATCTAGTATTATGATTTATACTTTGAATTGATGTTCATGGCCATGGGTAAGGGCCTTATGGTATTGAATTTGATGGTTATACATGGATTGAAGTGGTGAGAATGGATTGGTGGTACGCTGCCCTAATTCTTTTTATTTTATGATAATTAGACTTTAATTATGTTGTGATTGGTATGGTCCACTTATGGTGGCGGTGTTATGTGATTGATGTGGCCTTGTCGGCGTTATTTTAAGTATATTGATTATCATGGCCTTGTTGGCACTACTTGAAGTGTTATGATTATTTGTGTAATTGATTATATGAAGTATGATTATATCTATCTACACATTACTAATGTGAAAGTATGTGTTCTTCTATGGATATTAGGTGATCATGTTGGATTATGACTATGTGTTTATGTGTGTAGTCTTAAAGTTGATACATGATTATTCCTACTTGACTATATAAGTATATGATGGTTATATTGACGATGTTATAGTAACATATAGGATGACATAAAGATGATAAGGGTCATTACCAAGTGCTTCAAAGAATGATATGTTATATGTCTAATAATATTTAATGATGTGTCTTGTTTTGGTAGATTATGTCCCTTACGTATTACATGTATATGATGAATATGAACATCTTGACTTAGTAGGCTTAGGAACCTTTGTCTTGTATGTGTATGGATGAATGTTTAATGAAAGTCTAGGATGGGTAGACCTAAGATGGTGGCATGACTAATATATGGAATCTTCTATATAGAAAGAAGGTTAAGAATGAGCTATCCTTATAGACCATTAAATGGAAGCCCTAGTGGACCCATCTTTTGTAGGTGCATTATGACTAGGTAATGACTAAGAGATGGTACCTTTTCATATGTCCCTTATATTGAACTTACTCAATGAGAACAAAGGCTAGCACCGAGTGAATATGTTATGGTTTGTAGTTCTACTTAAGAAAGAGACTAGAGTACAATGTACCTCTACTTGAGAATGAGACTAGAGTATATAAAAGACCTTGATATTCCTTAACCATGTTCCTACATGGATGAGCCTTAGTTCTACCCTTGGCAAGTAGAACACCCTCTATCGTAGTAGGTTTATCACTTCGGATTCCATGCCTAGCTAGTATGGTCTATGTCGGTTATTGCCTATTCTCATCATGTGGGATACATGCTAGTGTTAGATAAGTTCTAGGAAGTTTAGGTAGTGGAATGGGACGCTATCTAGACATTGCACGACTAGACTTTGAAGACATTAGTATGTGAGTCCCTGGGTCTTTCCAAGACCATTATGTGAAGTCTATAATTAATGAAATGTCTTTTAATTGACTTAATGAATGATCACAACTTTATCTAAGGTATGATGAATATAATGTGCTCTATCTAGGGTAGCTTTGAGGGTTTCTTAGGTAAGCTTAAAGAGGGTTTATGGGTGGTCTCTTCTTGTCCTACTTAGGTGAATCTTAGAGTAACCTTAGGTGGGGAGTTAATCAAAAGGAAAAGGGAACAATCTTATCTTAGGTAGTCTTAAGGATCATTTACGTGTGGTTCGAGAGGGTGTATGGGCGGTCTCTCTTAGTCTCACTTAAGTGAGTCTTAGGATAACTTTTAGTGAGAAGGATGTAAGCTAAAAGGGGTTACTGTGAAGTGGAACTTAGTTCACTGTAATGTTCTTCAATATTTGATTAAATGCTTAAGTGATATATTATATATTTCTAAGGTGTTAAATGTTGTTCTTATGCTTATGCTATGATGGTTTAATCAAACAGAGCATGTTTTATATAAATGTCCAATTATCATGATTTTATGCATTACGCCATACTTAGTACAAGTGTTTGTACTAATTCCATACATTTTGTCTATTTCAATAGGTGTAGGTGGCGTTTGAGAGGAGTCTCGAAGTTGAAGCTTGGACTAGTGTTCATTCAAGTAGAGAGTTCGTATGTCCTCACTAGATTCGAGGACATCTTGATGTTTAGTTTTCCTTATTGAAAAGTATTGTCATAGACTTAGCAAATTTATATATGTTGAAGTATGGGCCGTGTCCCAATATATTCCTATGTCTAAGATGGCGACTTTGAGACTTAGCCTTTCATTATGTTTTTCTATAAAAGAGATATTTTGAAGTATTTTTATTTCATGTGAAAATTTTTAACTACGCACTACGTTTCATACATGTATGCAATGAATGGCACGAAAGGTCTTGTCTTAGACCTCCGAGAGGTCGATGACGCCGGTCGCAATCAAAGATTGCACCCTAACTTCTAGGGTGTGGTTTCTGGATCTGACAAGGTCTTCACAAACCATCGAAGTCTTCGGTATATCATCAGTCAGAGAGAATTGAACTTGAGAAAATAAAGATAGCTTGAACTACTAAAGGACCATTAAAACATCTTGTATAATCTATGAAAGCTCAATGTGGTAGACAATGCATTGAGTAAGAAGAATTCTAGCATGGGGTGTCTTGAAGCTCAGTTTTGAGGACAAACAATTGGCTTGACATTGGTAGAGGTTAGGCAAAAATTTTATCCGACTATAGATTTATGAGGAAACGGGTGGTCAGATTGATTTTAAAGAGACTAATTTTTCCTTGGTTGAAAAGATTTGTGAACGTCAATTTGATAATGATATGTTTTGTCTCATGCGAGACAAGGTGATGAGAGGGGAAGCCAAAGAGGTTGCCATGGATTTTGATAGTGTTTTGAGGATTGGAGGAAGGATTTGTGTACCCAAGACTATTCATTTGATTAGATTGATTCTTGAGGAGGCCCATTATTCTCGATATTTTATCCATCCGGGTGCAAAGAGGATCTATTATGATCAAAGCACCATTATTAGTGGTGTGTGATGAATATATATATTGCAGACTTTGTTTCTAGGTGCTTAACTTGCAAATAGGCAAAGTATGGGCACGAACATCCTGGAGGAGTATCACAAATGGTGCCTATTCCAACATGAAAATGGGAACATATTATTATGGATTTTACTTTTGGTTTGCCTACCATAGTGGGTGTTTATAACTCCATTTGGGTGGTTGTCGATAGGTTGACCAAGTCTACCAATTTTATCCCGATTTCGATGAAGTATACGACGGAGAAGTTAGCCAACTTTATATCATTCATATATTGTGACTACATGGAGTCCCGATTTCTATTGTTATTGAAAGAGGTTCCCTATTCTCTTTTAATTTCTATAAGGAATAACATCACAGTTTGTTACTCAATTGGATATGAGTACAAGTTTCATCCTTAGATATCACGACCGGGGAGCACCCCCAGTCGTAACCGGCGTTTCCTTCCTCGAAGAGGACTTAGACAAGCCCTTAGCACTCATCATAAAATATCATTGGTTAAAACTCGTAGAAAAATAAAAACCTTTGCATATACTAAGTGAAGTATACTTAGACTTCTCACTTATCATATATTGAAGATTACTTAGGCTTATCTTTTAGCAACATGATCAATCTACATAGCTAGAATAATGAAAAGATAGTATCCCCGAACATGAGGACCTACCAGCACTTGGAGAAAGAGTTCCAAGCTTCTTCAATCGAACTTCTTAATCTTCAATAGCCAGACTTGTCACATCAGGGGAGCGCCCCCTAGATGTAACCAGCGTCGTCGTCCTCTTTGAGGACTAAGACTAGCCTCTTAGCATTCATCATAACATTCATAGGCTAAAATATGCGAAAAAATTAAATCTTTTAACTATATCTATTTGGAGGTTTACATAGACCTCTACATACACGTAATAATATTAATATCGAGTATACATAGACGCTTTGTATAAGAAGATTACTTAGTCTTCTACTTTTATTTCACATACATATATAAGATAGAATAGAAACATAAAATTTTTCTCATCTCATAACCATCTACAATGACAATAGCAATTTGGGCATATCCCTACAACAATATAAGGAAGCCAAATATAGGCTTATATAAATTGTACTCAAATGAAATATAGAGTGAACATAAGTGTCTTAAGAACTAAACAAATCCGTAGATAGATATTGGCATCGCCCTCGGGAAATGAAGACTTACCAACTTGGATGGGAGAGAATATCCAAGCCTCCTTCAGGTCGCCTCAAACGAGCCCTTAACGACCAGAACCTAAAATGTTTGGGAAAAAGGGAGAAAATGGGGTTAGTACGCCACATGTACTAAGTATAAGACCATATGCACATAAAACAACAAAGCATGCTAAAAAGGGACATTTAGTTAAATCATGCCATTTTACCTCTTTAAAGATTTATGCACAATAAAATAAACCGTACCAATCATTTAGACATGTTCAACAAGTCAAAGCATGCTATATGCATATCAACATACTTGAACCCATAATCTCATATAACTCTATCACCAAGTAATAACAACACAAGTATGAATAAGAGTTCATCATGTAAATAGCAAAGCAAGAAAACTAATCATAAATCCTCATAAAGTCAACAAGTGCAATGACCAAGCAAAGCCCCATAATTACTCAACCAAGTAACCCAACAAGAACCATAAATAGTAACCCACCTGACATAATATAGCTTTCAAGTACACATAACTTCATACTTTAGCAATAAGGACCAATTACATGTTCATAAACATCATAATCATCATATAAGGTCTTTTACATTTATCATCATATACATACATAATATTAATTTCCTAAAGCTCCCATCAAGGCAAACTAGTGCAAAGCATAGGTAGAGTCTCATACCCCTACCTAAGCTAAGTCCAACCCCTCAAGTCACTTAGTTAGTTTATACATAATTACTTCCTTTTAGTTTTTAGGGAACACTTGCCTTAACCGACATAGACCACATGAGCTAAGTATGGAATCCGGTGTCATGAAACCCTACATCGAAAGAAGGCGGACTACTTGCCAAAGTAGTACCCAAAACATGAACATAGCAACTACGTGGATCCACTAGCCAGTATTCCTATGGGGGAAACATAGTTCAAGAACTAGGAGACATAATTGGGACCCTCTTTATGCAACATGCATTATAGTCTCCAATCTCAAGAGTACACTAGTGTTCCTACCTTCCATATGTGGGAAGGGACACTCCTCTTTCTAGTTCACTCGGTGCTAACCTAGAGTCCCTTTTTGAAATGTCTTTAATATCTTTATTTATCAATCGTAGCTTAGTTTAGGTCATAGGGTCTAGCCCTTGTATAATCATCATCATAATATCTTAATAGGAATTGCATGAGTATAATCCTTTCATCACAATTCACATAAGTAAGGTTGACACATTAAATATTCTTTCATAATAAGGCACATTGGTAATCACCATTATCCTTATAACTTTATATCTTAATCAACCTCACAACCATATGCAAGAATTTCAATTCAACATCATACCAACCTATAAATCCTAAACACGGCATACTCTAACACAATCATCATGACTTAATCACAATTAACCATAATTGAAGCAAAGTATAGGGACCACAAGATTTACCAAGTCTCTTTCCTAGTTCATCATCAAGGTCTTACCATCAACCCTTAGTTAAACTCCATTCGGTTATCAAATCACCATAATTCAATAACTAACATAATCACAAGGCTAGAAGAATCACTACATCACAATTCGATAATAGATCAAAGCTTAAGATCAAGTAAATTCATCATACCCTAGATCATTTGTCAAGAACTATCATGGAAGAATACACATCAACCTATTTCATTCATAATTATCATAACAACATCATCTAGTGGTAACTCAACACATAACCAAGTTAATTGAATGAACAATCTATAATATAGGTCAAGATCACAACCTAAGGTTAGGGAATTAGGATCATGTTCTTCAATTTAGGCAAAACCGCCCACAATTACCATAATAAAGTTAAAATACATGTTAACCTATTCAATATAACCTAAAGAAAACATCAACAACTCAATTCATAACTTCAAATTCGAGATTGGATGAAACCCATTTAAAAACTCAAGTTTTGAAAACACTTTGGGTGAACCCTTTGAGGAAAGAGGTCTCAAAGGTGAAGAGATCCCAAAACTTAACATTTCGGTGATGATTTGGAGATGAAATCGTCCCTTTCCATCCCCCAAAACCCATCCTTGACTTAGTCTTCAATGGTGTCTTCCAATATAGAGAGAAAGAAGAAAGAAGGTAGAGGAATTGTTTTAAGAGTTCTAATTAGTTTAATGGGATTGGGGCGTTTATATGGGAGGTTAACTAACTTAATTAGACACCCTTAATCCCCTAACCAACAACCTAACTCCTTAATTAATTAAATTGGCCAACATAAAAACATGCAAGAAACTTGACCCTCATAGACGGAACCCCGAACGACGGTCCGTCTGTGAGTCGACGACTTGGCCCCCCTCTGTCCTGATCATTCGTCGTTTTGGTCAGAGACTTGAGAAGGCGAGGGCTTCCCCATTTTGGCTAAGTTTGGGACGATGGTTTGCATCGACGCCCTGTCGATCCACACACGAGCCGTTGTTTGCCTCACGTCGATGCACACTACCCAGGCACTGTTGCCTCCAACCTGCAAGGGTCCTCCTCAAGGGACCTTGGTTGGTCCTTGGGGATTCGTACCCGGATGGTTCGACCACAAAACATCTTTAACACGTTTCACACACATTTTCACTAAATTTCATTAATTTCCGACTCTTAAAATCTAGTCAAATAGGCTAAGGCATGCTAGTACCTCATTGAACCAACTTCTGAACGTCATGGACGTTCTTGGACGTTTTGATTTCTAAACATTCTAAATGACCTATATTCATTAAAATAACCTTAAAACAGTGTCTAGACTTCATGACACCTATGTTAGGCTTTAAGACACGTCTTGGATTTTCAATGTGTTACATTATAACCCCTTAGGAACTTCGTCCCCGAATTACACTAAACTCTTTTGAAGGAAGGAATAGATTCAAGACTAGCAGCCCAACCAACATCAATGCAATACAACATAATACATATAATTTCAATCAAGGCAATTCAAAACTTCAATTACCAAATATCAGACTCAAACATTACTTCATGAGGCATTTCCTTCTCACAACAACAACATGAGCTCAACATGATATACATGAGTCAATTAAAATAAAGTTCAACTTATCAACATGCCACACATTATTTCATAAATACTCACCATGTAAAAATGGAAAACATAACTAAAAATAAGCCAAAAGCAAAATTTCAAGTTCAAATGCACTGTTCACTGTAACTTCACTGTGAGGTATTCAAAAATGCACCTACTTTGCAAACTTCACCCAAAAATCAAGAAACCTTAATTTATAGTCATATTTATATTATTAAAAGGAATGACTAATATTAATTATCAAAAATATTTGGGTAACGGGACTTCATGTCGGCCTCGGCCTCCCATGTTGCACCCTCAACTAGGTGATTTTACCATAACACTTTTACGGATACCACCTCGTTGTTCCTCAACCTTTTCACTTGCCTATCAAGGATTTAAAACAGAACCTCATCATAAGATAGGTTATAATTGACACCAAGACCCTCAATAGGAATAATGGACTCGGGATCACCAACACACTTCTTAAGCATAGAAACATGAAAAAACGGATCGAAGCCAATTCACTAGGCAACCTCAACTCATAGTCAACCTTACCAACCCTTTGTAAGATTTCATAGGGACCCACATAACGAGGGCTTAACTTCCCTTTATTGCCAAATCTAACAACCCCCTTCATAGGTGCAATTTTTAAATACACCTTATCACCTTCTTCAAAGTCAAGATCCTTCCTCCTATGATCGGCATAAGACTTTTGCCGACTATAGGCCGTTTGCAAGAGATTTCATATAATATGAACTTTTTCCAAATTATTATAAATCAAATCGGGACCAAGAATCGAAGACTCACCGACTTCAAATGACCCATTAGGAGACCTACACCTCCTTTCATTCAAGGATTCATAGGGAGCCATGGAAATGGATGAATGGAAACTATTATTGTAAGCAAACTCTACCAAAGGCAAGTGCTTATCCCAAATCCCTTTGAAATCGATGACACAAGTTCTAAGCATATCCTCAATGGTTTAAATAGTATGTTCCGCTTGACCATCCGTTTGGGGATGAAAAGCGGTACTCAACTTCACCTTAGTTCCCAACCCTTCTTAGAATGACCTCCAAAACCTAGATGTGATTTTGTGCACCTCTATCCGATATAATGGATAACGGAATACCATGACGACACACAATTTCAACTATGATGATCTTAGCATAATGTTCCTCCGAATACATAGATTTGATGGGAATAAAGTGAGAGGACTTGGTCAACCTATCAACCACCACCCATATGGAGTCATATTGCTTTTGGCTCTTAGGTAAACCTACCACAAAATCCATACTGATGTCTTCCCACTTCCAAGTAGGAATTTTGATTTCTTGTAGTAAGCCACCCGGTTTTAGATGCTCGGCTTTCATTTGTTGGCAATTTGGACACTTAGCAACAAACTCCGCTATGTCCTTTTTCAAACCTTCCCACCAATACACCTCACTAAGATCATGATACATCTTTGTTGAGCCCAGATGAATGGAATAATGAGATCCATGAGCTTCCTCAAGGATACGGTTCCTAAAATCATCGATATATTAGGAACACACAACCGCCCTTGATATATCAAAACACCATCCCCCTAAGGAGAATGACTCATTCAACTTGCCAAGAACCGATTCTTTCAACTCCATTAATGGTTGATCAAGGTGTTGTTTGGACTTAACCTCAACAACCAAGGATGATTCGGAGTTATGATGGACCATTACACCACCATTTGGAGAACCTTCCAATCTAACACCCAATCTAGACAACCTATGAATATCTTTCACTAGGTCTATCTTGGCTTCTTCAATATGAGACACACTACCCATGGTCATACGACTAAGAGCATCCGCCACCACATTGTCCTTGCCGGGGTGATAGAGAACACTCATATCATAGTATTTCAATAACTCTAGCCACCTTCTTTGTCGGAGAGTCAACTCCTTTTGGGTAAAACACATATTGGAGACTTTTATGATCGTTAAACACATCAACATGGACACCATACAAATAATTCCTCCAAACTTTTAAAGCAAACACCACGGCCGCTAACTCAAGATCATAAGTGGGATAATTCCTCTCATGCACCTTAAGTTGCCTAGAAGCATAGGCAATCACCTTCCCATGTTACATAAGCACACACACCAAACCCATACGGGATGCATCACAATACATAACGAAGCCCTTCGTACCCTACGGTAAGGTCAACACCGGAGCGGAAGTAAGCCCATCCTTCAAGATTTGGAAGATCTTTTCACATGCTTCCGACCACACAAACTTCTTAATCTTTTGGGTCAAAGTAGTCAAGGGAGATGAAATAGACGCAAAACTATCAACAAACCTCAGATAATAACCCGCTAGACCCAAGAAACTCCTAATTTCGGTTGGAGTCAATGGTCTTGGACAATTTCTTACCTCCTCTGTTTTCCTTGGATCAACCTCAACTCCCTCACAAGAGATGATATGACCATTAAATGCCACCGACCTCAACCAAAACTCACATTTCCTATACTTGGCAAACAATTGATGTTCTTTAAGGCTATGCAATACCACCCTCAAATGACCCATGTGATCTACCTCATTTTTCGAATATACCAAGATGTCGTCAATGAACACAATGACAAATGAATCAAGGTAACTTCGAAACACCTTATTCATTAGGTCCATAAACGTTGCCGGAGCATTAGTGAGACCAAAGGACATAACTAAGAACTCATAGTAGCCATATCTAGTCCGAAATGCACTCTTTGGTACTTCCTCACCTCTCACCGTAAGTTGGTGATACCGGGATCTCAAGTCAATTTTTGAAAAGTATTTTGCCCCTTGGAGTTAATCAAATAAGTAGTCAATCCGAGGGAGAGGATACTTGTTCTTAATAGTGAGTTTGTTGAGTTGGCAATAATCAATACACATTCTCAAGGACCCATCCTTCTTCTTCACAAACAAAACCGGAGCACCCCATGGAGAAATACTAGGCCTTATGAAGCCCTTATCTAGTAAATCTTTGAGTTGTGCCTTCAACTCCTTCAATTCGGCCTGATCCATCCGATAAGGAGGAATTGAAATTAAATTTATTTCTGGTAGCAAAATCGATACCAAAATCAATTTCTCATTTGGGAGAAATATCGGGAAGGTCATTGGGGAAGACCTCCAGAAATTCACTCACTACGGGGATCGAGTCAATGTGAGGAATTTTAGAGTCAAGATCTTGGACTCTCAGTATATGATATAGGCAACCGTTAGAGATCATTTTTCAAGCTTTTAGACAATAAATGATACGATCTCTTGGAATAGAACTTCCCCCCTTCCACTCAACAACGGGTTCATTGTTCATATGGGAAATTAAACCTCACCACCTCGTTCTACAATCAATAGTGGCAAAACAATAATGCAACCAATCCATACCCAAAATGATATCAAAATCAAGCATATCTAGTTTTATTAGATCAACATTGGAAACTCTATTGGGTAATATGATAGGACAATCCCTATATACCCTCGTTGCAACTACTGACTCACCCACCAGAGTAGACACTAAGAAAGGCTCATGCAAGATATCGAGTAAAGTATCAAACTTTTTAGTTACAAGAGGTATAACAAAAGACAAAGTAGCACCCTGATCAAGTAAATCATAAACATCAATAGAAAATACTTGTAACATACCGGTCACCACATCGGGAGAGGTCTCTTGTTCACCCCTAGTACTAAGAAAATACAAGTTGTTCTTATTAGAAGCATCACTAGAACAACTTGCTTGAGATTTACTTCCACCCCTATCTTGACCCTTCGCATTTGGGCAATCCTTAACCTTGTGTCCACTCTTACCACAACCAAAACAATTGTCCGTCCCCTTAAGGCAATCACCATAATGTTTCTTACCACACTTTGCCCAAGTTGGATTTCTAGTTGGTGAACTAGTACTCCCCTTTTGAGACTTAGGGTTAGACACCCTATCATCCCTAACCTTTGGTAACTTATATGGAACTTGATTAGAGAACCCCTTCTTCAACTTAGGCTTGTCTTCAATCTCAAGCCTATTCTTTGAAGAACCACCTTCATAAGATCTTGCCCGCTTAGCATCTCTACTACTTCTTCTAGCCCTTGCCTCCTCCACCTTTATAGCATGCACCATAAGAGAAGAAATGTTCATGTTGTCATGTAGCATAGCCGAATGACACTCCTCTTGCAAATCTTCTGACACCCCCGTCACAAAGCGGCTCATTTCATCTCTAGGATCGGAAACCATAGAAGAAGCATATTTTGACAATTGAGTAAATTTCATAAAGTACTCAAGAACACTCATATATCCTTGACAAAGGTTGATGAACTCCACCACTTTAGCTTACCTCATCTTCCTATGAAAGAACCGATCAAGAAATGCCTTCTTGAAGATCTCCCAAGTCACCGATCCACCCCGAAGAGGCCTATTGTCCCTCCGTTAAAAATACCAAGTTTGAGCCACATCTTTGAGTTGATATGTGGCTAACTCGGCCATGTCACTAGTGCTTAACCCCATGGAAAAGAGTATCTTCTAAATTTAATCGATGAACTCTTTAAGGTCTTCATCAACCTTATACCCATAGAAAGTAGGAGGATTCATCTGAGTGAAGCCCCTTCGATGAGATGCCATGGTACAGACTTGTTGATTCGCTCGGGGCACAACCTCCCGATTGTCTTGGGCCGTCATAGCTTGGGCTTGAAGAGTTGCGGCTTGGGCCAACTGGAGAAGGGCATCCCTTATGTCACCATCCGTCAAAGGTGGAGGATTGGCCGAAACTTGTTCAACATTAACTTCTTCTTCAAGAGGAGGATCTTGATTACCACGGGGAGGAGCTCCCGCATTAGCAATCTCTTTCTCAAGCCTTCGAGCCGCATTCCTCCGAGTATTAATTACCTATAACCAAACTACAATGTTTAGGTGAAAGAACATAATAGTTACTATAGAGGTATGACATTGGATTTCCAAGAAAGAGAGAGATTACTAAGCATCACATAGATTCCTATTCATATGTGTGGCATGCTTTACAATTATGAGTATGAGTCTACATAGACGTGGTTGAGAGAGACATCAGTATCAAAGATATTTAACCTCATGCTCTGATACCAAGTTTGTCACATCTGGGGAGCGCCCCCTATACGTAACTGGCGTCGTCGTCCTCTTTGAGGACTAAGACTAGCCTCTTAAAATTCATCATAACATTCATACGCTAAAATATGCAGAAAAATTACAACTTTTAACTATATATATTTGGAGGTTTAGATAGACCTCTACATACACGTAATAATATTAATATCGAGTATTCATAGACCCTTCGTATAAGAAGATTACTTAGTCTTCTACTTTTATTTTACATACATATATAAGATAGATTAGAGTCATAAAAGTTGTCTCATCTCATAACCATCTAGAATGACAATAGCAATTTGCGCATAACCCTACAACAATATAAGGAAGCCACATATAGGCTTATACAAATTGTACTCAAATGAAATATAGAGTGAACATAAGTGTCTTAAGAACTAATCAAATCCGTAGCTAGATATTGACATCGCCCTCGAGAAATGAAGACCTACCAACTTGGATTGGAGAGAATATTGAAGCCTCCTTCAAGTCGCCTCAAATGAACCCTTCACGACTGGAACCTAAAATGTTTGGGAAAAAGGGAGAAAATGGGATTAGTACGCCGCATGTACTAAGTATAAGACCATATGCACATATACCAACAAAGCATGCTAAAAAGGGACATTTAGTTAAATCATGCCATTTTACTTCTTTAAAAATTCATGCACAATCAAACAAACCATACCAATCATTTAGAGTTGTTCAACAAGTCAAAGCAAGCTATATGCAGATCAACATACTTGAACCCATAATCTCATATAACTCTATCACCAAGTAATAACATCACAAGTATGAATAAGAGTTCATCATGTAAATAGCAAAGCAAGACAACTAATCATAAATCCTCATAAAGTCAACAAGTGCAATGACCAAGCAAAGCCCCATAACCTTACTCAATCAAGTAACCCAACAAGAACCATAAATAGTAACCCACCTCACATAACATAGCTTTCAAGTACACATAACTTCATACTTTGGCAATAAGGACCAATTACATGTTCATAAACATCATAATTATCATATAAGGTCTTTTACATTTATCATCATATACATACATAATATTAACCTCCTAAAGCTCCCATCAAGAAAAACTAGTGCAAGGCATAGGTAGAGTCCCATACCTATACCTAAGCTAAGTCGAACCCCTCAAGTAACTTTAGTTAGTTTATACATCATTACTTCCTTTTAGTTTTTAGGGAACACTTGACTTAACCGACATAGACCACATGAGCTAAGTATGGAATCCGGTGTCATGAAACCCTACACCAAAAGAAGGCGGACTACTTACCAAAGTAGTACCCAAAACATGAACATAGCAACTACGTGGATCCACTAGCTAGTATTCCTATGAGGGCAACATAGTTCAAGAACGAGGAGACATAATTGGGACCCTTTTTATGCTACATGCATTATAGTCTCCTATCTCAAGAGTACATTAGTGATCCTACCTTCCCTATGTGGAAAGGGACACTCCTCTTACTAGTTCGCTCGGTGCTAAGCTACAGTCCCTTTTTGAAATGTCTTTAATATCTTTATTTATCAATCATAGCTTAGTTTAGGTCATAGGGTCTAACCCTTGTATAATAATCATCATAATAGCTCAATAGGAATTGTATGAGTATATAATCCTTTCATCACAATTCACATAAGTAAGGTTGACACATTTCATATTCTTTCATAATACGGCACACTGGTAATCACCACTATCCTTATAACTTTACATTTAATCAAACTCACAACCATAAGCAACAAATTTCAATTCAACATCATACCACCCTATAAATCCTAAACAAGGCATACTCCAACACAATCATCATGACTTAATCACAATTAACCATAATTGAAGCAAATTATAGGGATCACAAGACTTACCAAGTCTCCTTCCTAGTTCATCATCAAGGTTGTAGCATCAACCCTTAGTTCAACTGAATTCAGTCATCAAATCACCATAATTCAATAACCAACATAACCACAAGGCTAGAAGAATCACTACATCACAATTCGATCATAGATCAAAGTTTAAGATTAAGTCAATTCATCATACCCTAGATCACTTGTCAAGAACTAGCATGGAAGACTACACATCCACCTATTTCATTCATAATTAGCATAACAATATCATCTAGTGGTAACTCAACCCATAACTGATGTACCATGGTTTTACGGTATTTCTAATGCTTTTTCCTTAAGTTTAGTGTGTGTCGAAAGCCTTTTTGTGTTGATTTTTATGTAAGTTTCTCTTTGTTTGCAGAACATCTATCCAAGGATGAACGCGGAAGTTTTTTTGAGAAAGAAATGTAGAAGAGACCACCTACGGAATCCATGATGGTCCGTCGAGGCTGTGACGGTCCGTAGGTGGCATCGTAGTGAAGGGAGAAGTTGCTGAAGGAAAATGGGGAAGTCTGACTAAGTGTGGGATTACGAAAGTCCATGACGGAACGTCATAGACACGACGGTCCATCCTGCTTGTTCGTCGTGATGATCAGAGAAGTAGTCCCAGTACCCAAATTCCAAGAAGTTCAAGTATTTTGGAACGAAGACCCTCGATGGACCGTCGTGCTTTAAACGATCCGTCATACCTTTCCGTCGAGGGGAATGAAGAAAGCAACAGAAGAATGTGTGAAGTATGGGACGACGGAGGCCATGACGGTCCATCGTGTCCATGACGGTCCGTCACGTGGTCCGTCGACCTAGACGCGTTTGGATAGATTTTTAGTAAATACAGTCATTCTTTGATTAGATTTGGTTTTTATTATAAATAGTTGGAAAAACCTTGTTTTTGGGGTTAGACTTTCTGGATAATTTTTAGTTTTTAGTTCTTCTATTATAGTATTGAACTCTCAATTTTGGGAATTAAGATACTTTTTTGGGAATTGATTGTTGGTGATTTTGTTTATTAATCAAGTTAAATTCTGGGAAACTATTCGTTTTCATAAAAGTAAGTGCATGAATTCTTCCATTAACAATATGAATTGTGTAATTATGAACATGGGTAACTAAACCTCACAGCTAGGGTTGTGGGAACCATGGGTGAATAACAAGGTAAAAATCTAACTTAAATAACAATTCTAGAGCGGTGTCTTGCATGTATTGATAATTCTTTCGTGTAGAAGTCTTTTTAACGGATGGCCAACGTTAGAACTCGCCTTAATGTTACTTGCCGGACCAAGGAGGTAGATAATAGGAAAAGAGTTATCAACATAGATTTAGTGTAGACTATCTAATAGGCTAGTATTGGTTGGTACGAGTTAATAACTTAGTCAAATACCGAATACGATATTTAATATGAGGTAAAGATAAGGGTTAGTATAGCAACACACGTAGCCGGACCAAGGTGCGGAGTGAAATTCTCTAGATGCCGGACCAAGGATTTAGAGATACATAACTTATCACTTTACATGCAAGATATTAGGATAGAATTGTTATAGTTAGATTTACCAAGTTAGGAACCTGTGGGGAACACTTAAGCCCTAGTTACTTTTATAATTTGATTTAACTCTGAAAGCTGAATCTGTTAGTTGTTCATTTTTATTTAGTTAATTATTTTCATTAATTTAGTAATAAAACCCCCCTTTTTGTCTTTTGTTTTCTCGGAAAATAGTTGGCTAAATAATAGTAATAATAGAATAAAGTTAAGTCTGAACTATTTTCCTTGTGGGATCGATCTCAACCTCATTAGTTGGGTTCTTTACTTGATACGACCGCTTTACTTCTTAGTTGATAAGTAAATTTGAGCGCATCAAATTGTGGCGCCGCTGCCGGGGAAAGTAGCTTTTAGATTAACTTAAACTTATTACTAAACTTTAGTCAATATTTTCCTAATTTTACTTTTTCTGTTGTTTTTGATTTTTTTTAGAAATAACGTCCTTGTATGCCAAATACACGGAGAGGAAGAGAACCCTTGTTTCCCTACGATCACGAGTTAGAGCGTACACTACGCAATATGAATCGAAACTTGGGTATAAATGATGATGATCCAAACCAGAACATCCCAGCTCCGGTTGATGCTCATGGTCGATTATTACCTGATAATCCCGGTCAAGGTGCACAAAGGGGACAAAATCCCGCTCCACGTCCTCAAGAATACTACAGAGGTTATGATAATATTGCAGATTCTGATGGGCCACTTGTCTTGCCCCCTCTACCAGAAGGTCACACCTTTGTAGTCACTAGTAGTCTAATGCAAATGCTCACTTCTAGAGGTTTGTTTTCAGGACTACCGTCTGAGGACCCACATACCCATATAGCTAAGGTGAGGGAAGTGTGTAAAAGTTGTGTAGGGAGGCCTGATTTGAATTTAGATGTAATAGGGCTAAGAGTATTTCCTCTCTCACTGATGGGAGAGGCTGCTATTTGGTTTACTGAGCTCCCTTATAACTCAATTTTCACTTGGAACCAACTAAGGGACGTTTTCTTAGCACGTTACTACCCGGTCTCCAAGAAACTAAATCACAAAGACAGAGTGAACAACTTTGTGGCACTACCAGGAGAGTCAGTTAGCAGTTCTTGGGATAGGTTCACTTCATTTTTGAGAAGTGTCCCCAATCACCTCATAGATGATGAGTCACTGAAAGAATACTTCTACCGGGGACAGGATGATAATAATAA